>OX371186.1:26389174-26589125 GCA_947310635.1 Leptodirus hochenwartii
CATAAGTTTATTCGTTTTCGTATATGGACTTGCAACGTATATGTATACATTGTCATTGATATCACAGACAATGACAATGTATATATAATAGTCGCATACATGAATTGATCACAATTCTTCCAATCTATACAAATCATGTAATATTTGACAACTATGCGTTGGTTGCCATAAATGAATATAATCTGGAAATATAAATATTTTTTTATTGATTATCCGAATTCTTCGGCGAACTAACCCGATGAAAAACGAAAGAAATTGCAAACAGCGCATGTACCGCTGTGGCTTTTGAATCAACTAGATTATTATAATAGATGCATTCAAGCACGATTTATCCTAGATATCAAATATTTCAACACAACCATAATCTATATATCACCAACAGAGTGCAGCACTTCCTGGCCTATGAAATTTGTGGAAATGTGATTCCCCTCAGATTCTCTTTTATATGGACTTGCAATGTCTATATATACATTGTCATTGGTATAGTGCGTGAAGTTTAAGAAGGCACTAGATAATGTACATAAGGGAATATGAATTTGGTAAAATTGCACTGTAAGGGTCGATATATAACTATCAAAAACACAAAATTTATTCAAGTGCATACACAAACAGATGTCCATAGCTTTTAAATCTCATAATAAATGCAACAAACCAATTAATTACACACGTTTAAGCTAAGCAGTCTTATGCTTCAATAAAAAAAAAGAACAAATACAAGCAAAATCGAGTATCATCGAGAGAATATAAAGATTTGTTCGATTATTAAAAAGTGCTTGACTAGAATACGATTATATTTGTTCAAAACACCTTTAAATAATAAATATGAATTATCGCCGTCGAAGAAATTGTACTTATTGCTCATTTTCTAAAATAGAAAATATGAACAAAAAGCTAGATAATTTTAAGTAGTCACTTTTCCACTGGCCTCTACGGAAAAGCCTTTTATTATAAATAAGTTATGCATTAATCCAAATAATCCTGTAAGAAAAAGGGGGTACAAAAAACGGACGCGCCGCCATTTACGATTCAAAATGGCGGTAAATGGCGGTGACGTAGCTCATGACTTGTTGCCAATCAGGTCGTTCTAATTGTACCATATCATTGATATTCTATAACATACACAAATTACTCGAATGATTGAATTATCTGAGCAATTTGAGTAAATAACAGAAGAGTAAATTAGATTTTAGCGCCAAAATGGTTACTACGACATAAGTCATATTAGAACCTGTCAAAGAAGGATGTTAGTGAATAAAGCTGCGTTGCCGCGTTGTGCGAATCATGTATAGATTCAGAGAATTGTATTTTTTGACATAATCGTGTCTGGCGCGGTTTATGAGAAAAGCACGTTGCCAAATGTACCAAAAATTCTTCAAAATATAAAGTCATTAGTTAATCCAGACTCACCAGTGACGTAGAAATGCCCACACTCTCCGCTGCAGCAAAAGCCAAAGCAAAGTTTCGTCTCTTCTCGTGCGCCGTCAGTGAATCGTACGAAATTCTATCGGGTAAATACGTGTGCAATAGCGCACATAAAGCTAAACCTATCGGCAACAAATTTCTTTATTAATGTTGCGCAAGTTAGAAATTTTTTATTGACAAACCATCGTTCCAGCTGCTGCTAAAATTTGTTACATCGATATTTCTGTAGCCAACCGTTTTACATTGACACCATTTCAATAGAGCGTTGCGCTTCGAGCCGCCATTTTTAACAAGATGGTTCAGAGGGTCTTTACGATCCGCTAAAATTGGATTTTTTAAAACGATTGAAAAACATATTGTTTCTTAAAAAAATAACTAACCGATTTCTGTGTAACTATTTCGCCGATACTCCATCGCTTTTGTAGAATGTTTTGATTCACACCGGAGTGCATCTTCAGTCTTATTCGATAGATTACTTTTAACCAAATCTATTTTGGACAAAGAATCTGCAAACAACAATTAATAACCAACAAAATCGATAGAAGCTATAAAACATGTAGGTTTAATTTTAAATAATTTACAGGACATTTTTTTTATTTAAACTGACCTGTAATGACATTTTTAGTCCATTCTCTACACTCCCTATTATTATTAACTATCTGTTGTTCCCTAAGCGGCTGTTTTACATCAACCAGTGTTGACCAATCTACCTTAGCACCCAACGACGTGGGCGACGTTGCCATCGAACCTGATTCTAAACTACTCGCACTTGGACTTCGCACATAATCTCCTTACAAAAAAAAAATTCCAACTTATACCGAAGATTCTCTTTAAAAACAAAACTCACAACTGCGCCAATTTTTCTCACATTTACCCCTGACGCACGTACTAAACAACCTAAGCTACCCAAACATACCTTGCGCTTCCAGCAAAACTCCACCAGTGGCGGCGCAATTAAGCCCCGCCTGCCCCATCCCCGACGGCTGCCTGCCCCCCGTCACACCGCTATTCTCTATACTCTCAATTAAACTCTTAACCGACTGCCTACTGTTCTGCCTATGTAGCGTTTGTAGCGAAATAGCTGTCGCTTGTTTATTTTGATTTCTGCGCGTCGAATCGTCCGCGCACGTACCTAGCGATGGTAGGGGGGATTGGCGTAATTCTATGGGCGATTGGGGGGAATTAATGGGTGATGTACAAAAGTTGTTTGTGGTGGTGGAGAGTGTTGCTGCTGGTGCGGACGTTGATTCGGATTGGTCGAGAACAGCTGTGAAGAAAGTTGTTTTGTTGATGTTTCGAGGATCGTTTTTTTGATAAAATTTTACAATGTGCCGTTTTTTTTTTTTTACAAAATGAAGTACTACAAACAATTATTGGACAAATCGTTAATATACATTACAACAATCGAACTATAAATAAAATATATTTTTAAATAAGTTCAATAACACAATAAAACTTAATCACTTGCTGGTTTAATTTTATGAAAACTGCTTCTCGGCGAAGCGGACCTCGAGCTGATTTTATCATCAGCCTCCGCCTGCAAGAATCTATTCCTCGCCCGCACAAAGCTATCCCTATTATCCGCGTTATCCGCAGAGTCCTTCCGTAAACTGCGAATCTCGAACTTGGTCCGTTGATTTACAGACGCCTCTTTCGCATCACTCGCTTCCCCATAGCTGGACTCATCTTTACCAATGCGCTCGTTCAACTTCCCGAACATGGGCAGGTTATTGTTCAAGACATGGCTGACGGCAACTTGCTCCAGTGTTGGGTAATCCACCAGTTTGGCGGCGGCTAATTTATCGGTTTTGCTGGCCTTCTCCGGGCCCTTATTTACGTCGTCCAAAGATGGCGGGGTGGGTGCCTCAAGCGTTGGCAACGTGAACATCGTGTCCGCATATTTAGGCCGAGTTAATCTTAATTGGTTTTCGTCTTCAGAGTCGGAGTCGTTATCATTTTTCGGCTGAGATTTATCGGTCATTTTGACTGACGTTGATTTGATGGATGCACCAGTTAGTGGGTCATCCGATTGACTAGGCCTGGGTAGAGCTTTTGGTGCCTTGGTGTTTGGTGGAAACAGTTGCTTCATTGGTAGAGAATCCTTCGAGCGTGTGACGTTTTGATAGATTGGTTCTATATTATCCAGACTCCTAAAATCCGACATTCCGAAAGGAATGGGTCCGTGTAAATCAAATCCGGCACTTTCGATTGATTTTCTCATTTTCTTACGCGTTTTGAACTTCCACGAATTTAATATACCCTCCACATAATAGAATTCTTTAGAATCCCGATTGATTTCATCAATCTCCGAACTTGAACGGGTTATTTTCGATGGGGCTTTTGTATTTGGCGATTTTCGAAAGCTTACTTCCAATGGGAGTAGATCCAAATCATCTTTAAGGCTGTACTTTCGCTCTAAGGTGTCCAATTTGATAGAGGCGCGCTTTTTGGACGACTCGTTAGCGAAGTTTTGAAACAGCTCCATGTTTTCTGGGTCCAAAAAACCAGCAGATGCTTCAGCGTTCAAAAACTTCTTTTTATTCTCTTTTGTCGCAAGAACCTGTTGAGATTCTTCACTTTTTGGACTGCTCTCTTGTTCGTTCAATTCGGTACTTCTTCTAGTAACATTATCTAGTTCAGAGATGCTTCGGCCACTTTTGATCTCTCTCGAATATTCCTGTAACGACAGCGCGATTGTTCCAACTTCTTTACATTGATCGCAATAATCGATCCATTCGATGACGATTATATCGTCATTATTAATGTCAGACTGAGGTCTGCTTTGAGAATCCTCCGTCGTTTCAACGACTTTTTGAACCAACCTTATTTCTTCCTCGGTAAAATTTCTGCGGCTTAAACTTTCGGCTAGGGCGCGTTGTTTTCTTAGGGAATCTGTTGTTTTACGAATTGGGGGCATCTCTTCGATTTGAAAGTGTTTTTCTGTAGGTATTTCAATATCCACAACATATAATTTGTCGGATTTTGATGAACTCGCCGTAAATTCACTCAAAGGAGATGCATCCTCAAAGTCTAAATACAAATTCTTCTCTTGGACCTCAAATTTACTTCCAGCTGAAGATGAATTATCCAAATCTCTGTTTATTTGTACATCTAGCTCAACAAAATCTTTTTGTCTATGCAAGTTTTCAGAAATATCGTCTACAAATTTTGTGCTTGTTTCCTCTAAGCTCTTCCTCCTATCAAAATCATTATTTTGGACATCTTTTTGAATCTCGTAATAAACAATGCTGCTTGTGGGTCGTTCCAATGTATTATGCGAATGATGCACGTCCGCTTCAAATGAAATAACTTCTGGTTTTGGAGCGATAATACTATTCCTAGCTTCATGGATCGCCCCAAGGTTTTCTTTGCTCCCAAAAATGGGTCCAACAAATCTACGAAAGCGCCCAGAACTTTCCAAATTGCCGCTAGAAGAGTCATGTCTATTTTTCAACATTTTTGATGTGTCTAAAGATAATTTCGATAGGTCCCCAACTGATTTTTTGCAATCCAGAGGTGCCATTTGCTCAATTTCTCTTTTCTTCCGCTCCAAACTTACTTGAGGACTTTCGTAAATAAAGGAATTGCTCTTATTAATATCCTCATTAACTGTATAGACGTGTAATTCACTGTCGCACGAACTTTCCGAGTCTCTACGATGTTTCGGCTGCTTGGAAAACGTATACGTTCCCTTCCAAAGGTTCAAGCTCAATTTGGAATCGCTCGGGGCAATAACGAAGTTCCTGCTAAGGTCCTCTTCGGTCAAATACCGCTTCAAACTCGCCTCCTCGTCACTATCCGTTAAATACGTCCTATCGCACAGATTGCTAACGCTCTGCGACTTATTCAAATTCAAGTTCGGCTTGAACGTTGAATAGATGGTTTTGTGTTGCCGCTCAGGCAGTCCATCCTCCAGCATGGTGGCACTTTCTAAGCAGTACCGTTTCGATCGCTTCCTCGCGAAGGAAAACGACTCCTTCAACTCCAGTTGCGGCGTTATCGGTTCGACGGTGGGCAATTTCGGGTCCTCGGCAATTTTCTTCAAGGCGGGATTGGCGAAAACCGAATTCAAAAGCGGATTGGAAATGCACAGTTCATCTTTCGGCTTTTTCGCGATGGGTTTGTGACGGTACATGTCGCGCGTGTCATAAAACGCTTTCAGCTTCAACAAGGAACGATCATCCTCGCTAAGGAGATATACGGGGACGGAGTGGTCGATGTGGGCTAACATTTCGCCTAGAATTCGGAACTTCTCCTCGTCGGCTTCTGTTAGTAGTTTCTCCAATGATTTGGCCGTTCGTGCGCTGGGTTTCGTTTTAGTTTTTGCATTCTTTGTTACGGGTTTTATCAAAATTCCCGTATATACTGTTGCGTCTGATATCTCAAATTTTTTTCTAGGCAAATCGGCGACATCTTGAATTTTAGATGTCGCAGAAGCTTCGAAGTTACTAAGAGATCGTTCATGTTGCGTGCTATTTTTAGTTTGCTTTCCAGATTTAATTTTGAATTCACTGATGGTTGTATTGACTTGCTGTAAAGAGTCACTCAAGATGTCGTCCGGTATAAGATCGCCATCTTGAATTTTCGCGCCCATCTTATTCTCCGGGACAATAAATTTGCTATTTTTATGATCCTTCAGTTTAATAGCCACTTTCTTTTTATCCGACAGTTCATTTGATGAATCATCGAGTTTATTTTGGAAGCCATCTTGGATTTCTGCCATTTTAGCTTCCTTTGTCTTGGTTTTAATATTTGTTGAGTCCCGATTTTGTACTTCTGCAATTTTTTGAGGCAGTAGATCCAACTTTCGTGGTGTCACGTGAATTGAACGACGAATTGAGGACCGGACTAAGGAACTTTCTAAGGCACCACCTGTTCAGGTTTAATACTGTCATTTTTTTGGGGGGGATTTCACAGATAGGTACGTCACAGTAGGCAGTTTAACGAAGACAACACTGTTTTTAAAGTTTACACATAAAAACGACGACACAGTTTTTTATATTAAAAAAATTTCGAAGTTTTTAACGTAAAATATTTTTTTTTACACAAAAAGCATATTAAATAACTTAAGACATGCGGATTTTTTAAATTTTAATAGCAGACAACATAAAAATAAACGTAGAAATAGTGTAAAGAAAACAAATTTGGCTTACCTTTTAATTTTTCAATTTGCATCTCGAGTTGCCTAATTTTCTCACGGTACCCTTTATTTTCTAGCACGATCTTTTGCAAATCTAGTTGAGCCTCTGTCTTAAAATCATTCGCTACCCGCACAGAAGTTAACAAATCATTTTGGAACTTCTCCCATTCTTCATTCTTAAAACAAAATACATTAACAACAAAACAGATAATTCCAAAAAAGAATTACGCAACACCTCATTTTCTCGCAATTTTTTTAATTCCCCCAATTCTTCCACAACCGCAACCAGTTTCCCTTCAGCCTCGCACAAATTCCTCTGCGTTTCAGACAAGACGCCATTCAACTGCCGTTTATCTTCATTCAAACATAAGTTCTGATCCTGAAATTAAACCACAAAAGAAATTTCCCAACCACAACTTATTATTAAACAAAAAAACTACCTCGAAATCATCGACGGCTCCTTGCGACCGTTGCAATTGCTCAATTAAGTTCGTTTTATCTGACATTAGGGTTTCCACCTTGTAATCGAGTTCGCTTTGCGTGCATTTCGCATTATTTCTCGTTACCTTATAAAAACAAAGGCAAGTTATTATTATAATATTTTTTTTTACGAAGTTTTTTATATACTTTGCATTCTTCCTGCAGAATAGACACTTGCTCCCGTAATTTTTCGATTTCATTGCGACTGCGCGCTACCTGCTCTCTCAAATGCGTTATCTCCAATTCTAACGTATCTTTTTCTTTTCTCGCGGCGTCTAATAACTCGTCAAGCTCAGATTTATCGCTCAAATCTCGATCTTGTTTTAATTCAACAATCTACAGTAATCAATTAAATGTTTTATCTGGTATTTCCGACGAAATGTACAATATATCTTTATTCATCAGTCAATCAAACAAATTTTCAATCGAATTACCTTTGCTCTTGCACTCTCCAATATATCTTTCAGCCGATCTATCTCTATCTTACTTCCACTGCAATCGTCCCTAACCTGACCTAACTCCTGCTCTGTCTGACGATTTTCCGCGACTTTGGCATCAATGGAACCTTCCAACATGCGCATACGTTCGATTAAACGCGCACGCTCCTCCTCTCCTAAAATCATTCAATCTTTTGTACTTCAAAAAAACTTTGCATTGTAAAACTGGCGCAGTCGTGTGATATAAACGCAATTTTATTTTTGTTTTTATAATCATTTTTCCACGGATTTACCTTGTTCATTGGAAATGCGCAACTGTTGCACTTCTTGTATAATTTCTTGTTGCCTATCTCGAAAATTATCTCTTTCTACTTCCAGCCGCTGCACAATTTCCAGTAACTGCGCTTCTCTTTCCGCATATTTTTGCGTATTATCAGTGTCCGAACTGTCCTACAAAAATCCCCACCAACACAATTAATTGTGAAGAGTACTTGGTAAAAATAAACAAAAACAAAAGAATGTCGCAGTTTTGTCACACAAAATTAACTTTTCGCGGTACTAACATGATTGGTACTTAGCAATTGTTTCAAATTATCCAATTCGGATCTGGTTTCTTTTAAACGGTCAGTCTGTCGACACAACGAGTCGAACATTAAATTCTTCTCATCGCCCAAGCGGTTGTTATGCACTTGTAGTTCAGTGAGTTGCCGCTGGAGGTCGGTGAGTTCTTGTAACGTAGCTTGGAGTTCTTCATTCGTACTTAAATTAATAAAATGGACCGAAATATATTAAAAAGTTTGTCTTTTTTTCAAATTTGCGCAGTCGTAAGTACATATTTTTCGAAAAAATATACAAAACTGTCTTAAATATAACGTATTTTTTTAGTACCTATAATGAGTTTCTTGCATTTGATTAATTTTATCTTGTAGACACGCCACTGATACATCGCTAACATTACTACTGCTGTGTTTATCCCATTCCGGGGTGGTGCAGGCAGTGGCGTCGCCCGTTTCGTTAGGCACCTTAAAAACGGTTCAAAATGTCACAACGAAGAAAATATCGTATTTCACAAAACAAACAAAACTTAGACCGAAAACAAAAGCACAAAAAAACGCATATTTTCAATTTACATTGACAGCGATTGAGGCTGGTGCGCTACTGTGATGCCTGTGCGTGTCGATTAGTAGCAATTGCTGCTTTTCACTGTCCGATAGCGGGGAATGTACGACATCGCGCAGTTTCGAACGTAAATACGAATTTTCTTCGGTTTTTTGGTCGAGTTGGTGCGCGGACTGTTCTTGGTATATCTGAAATAAAGCGGGCGGTGACGAAACAAAAAAACGACACAACACAAAAACAAAACGATTACTGGCGCAGTCGTTCGGTTAATGGATTTGTTTGTAGTGTAACTAAACATTGCAACAAGGAAAAACGTGAATATAAAAAACAACATTTGGCATACGTTAAGTGTGCGGTGACGAAACAAAAAAACGTACCCAAAAACAAAACGACATTCTATTACTGGCGCAGTCGTTAGGATAAGGGATTTGTTTGTAAAAGTACAGTAAAGAAAAAACATTTGACACACCTTAAGTACTTTAATTTCATTTTGTAAGTCTGACACTTGTTCCAATCGCTCCTCCAGCTGTAAAACAAGCGCACTCTTCTCGGCCGCCATGTCCTGCAGCTGCCTCTGCATTTGCTCTAATTCGACTATTGCCTCCCCACTGACAGGTCGATCGCCTACCAAAAAAACAACAAATCGCGCCATCACATATTTCACCAACGCAACCCTCCTCTTCCGTCACTGACCTTTCCTACTAGCATCACCAACACCAGCGCCATCTACAAGCCTCTCCCTGCTCCCACTCCCCCCACCTTTGCCCCTAGCACTCTTCCCAGCCCCCTCGCGACCACTCGCCCCAACGGCCGCCTTGGCAACGCCGCCCGCTAGTACGTTCAGATTGGCGCTTGCGCTCGCGGTGCGTGGCAGAGGAGTGGGCGCGGTACCACCACCGCCAACGCCGCCGCCACCGCTAGCGGCCGATGACAGGGTACTGTTGCCAGGGTTGCCAGATGTCGGTGTCGCGGGATCATGGCTGGTGGAATGATGGTGATGGTGGTGGTGGTGGTGCTGCTCTTTGACGGTTTTACCTCTGCGGAAGTACTCCTTAATTGACTTCATGTCGTCGCGTCGTGGACGTGTGTGGGAAATTTTAGGGGGCTGTTTATTGTACGGTTTTGGTACTCTTGACAATGATTAATCATTCATTGTTTCGTGTTTTATTTTTAGTTGTTCGATGGAATTTTTGTCGTTTTTAAATATTTATTGTTTACATTGTTGCCTTATATTTCAGATCTGTCATGTTGTCACAGTTTTAAAACGTTTCTCTTAATATATAAAAGACTAAAAAAATCGATTTTATTACAAAAACTTTTCTGAAAATATAATTTCACATTTTTAAATCCACCATTCAGTTTGAAAAATATATATTCCGAGAATTGCACGCGCATTTCGGAAAATACGCTTCCATCTTTAGCGGCAGAAAAAAATCGATTGCAAAATGTACCACTATTGGTAAAACTTTGCATTTATAAAGTACTACCTCGACCCAAAGTACTATTACATTGAATAAAATTTCAACTATATTAAAGCGTATACAAAATAAACAACGTCTGCGGCCATCTAAGACTGTAAATGGCGATTTTAGTACCTGCTAAGGTGACCTAGTTTTCACGAACGTACGTACTGACACGTTGTTGCGGAAGTACCAACAGATAATTAATAAATAGTAAATAACGTGCTTCAAGAAATTATATACAGAAATCAAATAAATACGATTTTAAAATAAATTCTGTTTTTCTCAATTGATTAAAAAATTGTTAATAAAAATATATACTATACAGGGTGTTTCGATAGGACTTTTTTAAAATTTGCAAATGTCGATAGTTTGTATTTTAATTTTAGACGTTCTTAATTTAGCACAACTCGAATCTGTCTGCAAAATAAAAGTTTTTTTTTTGCAATCTGAAATTGGATTAGTGAAGAGAATAACGGTTGCTTATTGCACAATAAAATCTGAATGATTATATTATTTAATCAACGTTGGGAAAACGTGGAATTAATACAATTATAAAGTAGATGATTAAACCAAGACGGTTTAATTAAATTAATTAAGAGAAACGAAAAATAAAAAGTGTCCGAAACAACGTAAAATGACTATAAATCGTCCTAGAAACAAATTTTAGTGATTTTCGCTTCAATCGGTAAAAGCTGAAAAAATCGTCTAAAAATGCGGAGTCGGATTCTTTGACCTTTCTAAATTGAAAAAAAATAATTGCATACAAAAATTTGAATTGAATTATTAATATTAATTAATTTATTATCGTAACTAAATTTGTGCCCGTAGTTTACGCAAATACAAGGTCTCTACGTATTATTAACATGTATTTAAAAAAAAATCCTTATCTTATTCAAATTCTATAATTAACAGTAATAATTTTTATTTACCAACAACATTTTATCCTCTTTATTTTCAAACAATTCAATCTTTATAATATCTTGTTCCAGTGCAAAGTATCTAGCATTTTTTTTACAGGGTATTTAATTATATATTTATAAATAAAATTCTATTACTCATCGGAAAGCTATTTCTGGAAAATTAAAAACTTGTCCAAACAATTATAAAAATAAAATGTATATAAATGATATCTTGATAAGATAATTCAATTTCCAAATAGATTAACTATAGATATAATAAATGGAGCTAATGAGATTTTTAATAACGTTGTTTTTCATAAATATATTCTTTTAAATTGTACGTGATTTACAATTTAAAAAACTTTTTTTTTGGCTGTAAAAAATATTGGTGGGCATTAAATATAAATTCTGAAACACCCTGTATAATATAGAAAGTTTTTTCAATTAAATAAACATTGAAGTACTACCTACAAAAATAAACATGATTTTTTACAAAAAAGTAAATTATAATTTCCGATTTAATTTTGTTTAAAAATAATTCTAAGCCAATACCATCTATGATCGTACCGCTTGGTACTACTTTTCGATCATCGCGCACCTTTTGTTATTACAAATAACCTCAATTTGCATCATAATATGTTTTACGACGGTACTACCAATTCTCAGGTAATCAAACCAACGCAATATTCAAATTAAATCAAACCTTCGATTATATTTTGCGCAACAAAACAACAATAATAATCGCGGTACCACTTCTTCATCGACTGAAGGCTTCTGGTACCAATCGGGTACTTCCAAATAAGGATTATTAGCACAAATAGTAATGAAGGTAAACTTCCTTGGATAGGCAATGCATTTTTTATTTTTTTATTGGTACTGCGTAGGTACTACTACACTCACTAGCTGCATTATTTTCTCTTGAGCTTAAAATTATGTTAGAAAATCGTGTAATTTTGGCTTTATCTTCCGTAAATACTGTACGAAAGTAGTACCGCACTAATACGGTACTAATTCAACACTTATTATCGCTCTACAGCACAAATCTAACTACCGCGTAAGTATAATTTATAAGAGATACGGGATTTTGTGGTTTCTACGAACTTGTACGAATGGTAAACGAATAGTAACGAGGAGTACTTTCAAAATTAAAACCGGTACCATAGGCGCCAGTGTACAGCGTTGCCATGTAAGGTAATATTGTACCAAATAAAAAGAATTCTTCAAGTGTGTTTGAAAAAATATACATGGCAATGTTAATGAAGAACTATCTTAATGGCAGCATGGTACCAAGAAAATACTAATATCTATTTTTTATGAATTATACAAAAAATATGCTTTTTACAGTACCGATGGTACTAAAATTGAAATTATTGTCAATTTTTTTAATTATCTTGTGATATTTTTGAACATTGCTAAGAGTGCCTTCTGTTGTACCATTTTTAGCAACGTACAGTGTTGCGAATCCATCAAAAATGCATTAAATTCAAAGAAACATACCAAACGTTACAAAAGTTAATTTGGCAACGTTTCAAGGCAATACCTTCTCAATAGTAAAATGGTACCCACAACAAGTAATAGCAAAACCAGATAGATGTATTTGTGTCGGACAAACTTGTTATTTAATTGAAAATTCGTTCGTGTTTTATTCGTTATGGTACCTTTTTAACGATTAAATATGATAATAGTACCGCGATAGCAATAGGCAGGTACGCAACAGATGTTCATGTAAGGAATATAGGACAGGGTAGTACTGAGGCAAAAAAAAAAAACTTCGTAAATTTTACCTTATTTTTGCAGATGCCGGTCGCAGTTCTTCATTAGCGTCTTCGAGCAGCGACGGAATTGATGTCGCTTGTTTTATCTGTGAAGTTAACGTATTTTTCTAACATACATTTCGTTTATTAATAGCTAATTCACCTTAAAATTAGATTGTTTTTCGTTCGGCAGGGCTTTGTTCGGCACATGCTGGTAACTGATCGGTCTAGAGGCTTTTTTAGTCGCTACATTTTGGCTTACGATCGCGGGATTTCGTCGGCGCAGTACCACATCCGGTTCGTCCAGCCGCACCGGTCGTTTCGGTGTGCTAGATGCAGACGAGCTCCCTTTATTGGCGACTTTATCGGCAGTGCTCTTCCTCGTTTGGACGGTCCTTTGGCTGAAAAATCCATTTTTATACATTGTATCGATTCAAAGTTGTGTTCTAATCTATTTATCGCTCACTTTTGCAAGGGAATTGATTTGGTTTCAGTCTTTTTATTCATTTTTTGTACGATTTCATTAAGTAAATTTAAAATGCTACAATATTTGAGGTTATGTCATGTTCAATGATAGTCTGGGCGTCAGTCTAATAAAGCGCGCGAAATTTGAAATTTCTAAATGGATTTTAAATAAATTATAAAATTGATCAAATAATCCTATTGCATGGCTAATTGCGAGTTATCTTTAAAATAAATCTAATTGCAATAAATTTGATTAAAAACGTTCTTAAACTGCGATTTGGAATAAACGATTCGTCTTTTCGCGCATTGTTTTTTTAAACCGCTCAAATTTGGGCACAAAAATTTTCATTTGCCATAAATAGAACTTACTATAGAGATATTTCTTTTATTTGTAAACTTTGCGAGGAACTGCTCGATTTGGACGAATCCCACTACAAAAATTATTCATTTAAAAACGACACGGTGTTATTTTTGAGTACTTAACAATACCTTCTTTTTAAATATTTCGTCGAATATGTTCATATTTTCAGTTGCACTTGTTATCTATTTTAAAAGTTCGTACGAACTGAATATTTTCGATGCCTGGCATTAAGATGGGAAAAAAACAGATAACTCTTATCAGAGAATAAATAATTAGACGCTGATATTAAAGCGAGTAAATAACGTAATTCGTCACGCTGCAGTCAATATTTTATTTAAGTGTACAAAAAAAATTTTTTTAATTACGAATTTCGATTAATATAGATTATATTTTTTAAACGCGCTATTGAATATATTTGAATAAATAGAAGAAGCACCCACCGCCCCCCAAAAAGCTTTTTAAAACAAAAATTAATTTTTTATAAATGAATTATTTACCTATATTACAAAATCGTTTTGTAAAATCTCCTTAAGTCCAGATCTGCAGTCAGACGCACATCAAATAGGGGTGCATTACAGCACTAAGGGTTGCATTGTGACGTCACACTTCAACACATGCTTCCACTTCGCAATGCCGGCTAGAAAATGTCGGAAATCGAAGATACGCTTAATTAGATTAAAAATCGACGATTCGAAAGTTCACAAATATTGAAAAATGCTAGAAATGAATGGAGCAAATGGAAAATAATATGTTTTAAAAGTGTTTTTATGCAATTTAACGCACTGCTGAATTTTATGTGGACACTTTGCAGCTTTCTACAGCACAATGGCATTTAAAAAGAGATAGACGGATGTTGCGCAGGACTTTTGGGACTATTTAAGGACGATTTTTTTTCAAAGGATTGTATTCCCGAATTAATTGATTAGTAGAAATATTTATTATAATATAATCACACGAAATACACATCACAATTAGAAATCGTAACATAAACTAATTTTCTCCTTCCAAATTAAAAAATATATATTTGTGAGGTAATTTTAAATAAATTTCTTATAATTTTATATTCCTCAATCTTTGTTAGACACACACAAAAAAAAAACAATTAACATAATCAAAACTAACCAAAAACATTATAAAAAAAATTGTCAAATATACTCGATGATTTTTTTTCAGTCGTTTCGTTTTAAAATAAATTAAAATACCGGTATCTTAGACCTGTGGGTGTGAGATAAATCATCGTCGAGTAATAATAACATTACAAACATGAAAAACATCCCAACGGCGCTTAGAAAGTGCCAAATGTCGTGATAGTCGTAGAACTGCATCAGATCGCATTGCCTGTTGAAATGGCGCGAACCCGCTGGGGTCAACTGTCAAATATATGTCAAACAAATGTCATTTAGATGTTGCAGTAGGTGTTATTGGTTATATGTTGGTATTGATAATTTGGTTGGAATTAGTGCGGTTTGAATGTTAAGGTGAAAATTGAATGTTTGAGGTCTTACAAAAATTATTGTATTTTATTCATTTTATTTGTAAATTGGATTTTAATAAATTCTGAAAGTTTTGGCTAAGTATTAGCTATGATTTGAAACTAGTTTTGTAAAAATTGAATGACTAACAAAGAAGATATAATATTTTTAGTACGCAGCAAAAATATTGCAATTTTTGAAAAATCTTATTTTATTATATTTTTTGCAATTTTTAAGAGATTTATATCAAATATATTTTTAAAAGTACATATAACCTATGGACATAATTTAAATTATAATTAACTCACAGCTGACTAAAAATCAAAAAGATAGCACTTACATTTTTTTTGCCAGAAATTTACCAATTTGGTTAATGTCTGAAATTGTTATAAGTTTGACAATTTTCGTACAATTTCCACCAAATTGACTTTAAAAGTTGCGCATAAGGTTTAGAAATGATTTAAATTTAATTACCCTAAAATTGGACATCAAACAAAAAAGTTGTACGAAAAAATCATTTTACCTAAAATGTGTTTTTTATATAAAAACGAAATTGTATATATTCTTTTCAAATTTCATCCAAAATTAACTAAATAAGCTGCGCACATCCATTAGCTACCATCCAAACTCAATTTCATTCAATTCAAATAAGAAACAAAGAAGGTATATAAAATAATCATTCGCACAAAAATGCATGTTTTTATACATAACCTCGCATTAACATATCTTTCGTAGCCGATTTTTATCATTTTTTTTAAACGTGCGCAATCCGCTTAGCTATCGTTCAAACCGTATTTCACCAAAATCGGATAACAACCGCAAAAGTTATTAATATTTTTGTAGCCACTTACCGCCCACGATATGCTCTTATTCATGAAGAAGTACATACTGAAGGCTGCGCACAACATAGACAGCGATAAAAACGTCCAGGCAAGCGCATTGACTCTCTCCTTATGGACCAACTTCATTACCACGTAGAAAACAAAATACAAGAGCGTATTTGACATGAACACAATAAAGAGATGCATAGCAAAGTCTTTATCGTGACGATAGATGCCCCAACCAGCTAATAACCAATTTATTACGTTGCCCAGTAACAGCAAGACGAACCGACCTAAATGACAGATGTCAAATATGTCAATGCTTTATCAGAAATTTCAAAATGTAACGTACAAATGATAAAATATAAATAAATTAATTGTAGAAATGTGAAAATAAAAATTGAAGTATTGTCAAATTTGACATTAGGATAAGTCTAAAATGAAAGGTGACATGTAAAAATACAAAAATGTCATTATATGACAAGTGAACATTTGTAACGAATATCATGTAACGTTTAGTATTAAATTAAGCAAAACTGTCAAAAAATGTACAATTATTGCGTCAATTAATATTAACTGCCCGAATTAACAATTAATTTAAATATTTACGTTTATAAACCGGCGTGGTTAGCCGTAATATCCCCTGGGTCGACCGGCAATGTTCAAAAATGGCACTGCAAATATTCTTGCAGATTCTAATTGGTTGTAAAGACCACGAACCTGCGAAAATTTTACAATAAAAAAATATAGATTCACATTTAAACGAGCGTATTTGGTCGGTACCCATGTAATAAACTTGCGCCGTCAGATACCAACACACCGACAAATGCAACACTGTAGTACCGGACCAGAAATAGATATTAGCCTCCAAAATGCCCACCATTCCCAGTAAAATGGCGATAGCCAGAACGCCAAATGTCGCCGTCGCTGTGGCGTTCACGTCCGGGTGACGTGTCTGATAAATCTTCACCATACACAAAACGGCAATTACGTACATGAAGCTCGTGTCTGTGATCAAAAAAAGATTGAGAGGCTGTTAGTGGTACTCAATGTATTGTTGGTCTTATATAATACATATATATATACATAAAAATTAATAAATTCTGACCGAATTGAAAGTTGCTGTGATTGGGACACACGTGATAACTGCCTGATAAGACGCCCTCCATGATCAGGGCGACGCCCATGGCGTAAAACAGCCCGTAATGGGGCGGGATGCCGTAACGTTCGTCGAAGCTTTGATCGCGGTGCCAACATTCGCGTCGGCGCACGAGCAACAGGAAAAGAATGCCCAAAAGAACGTAGCCGATATTGCTGAAGACGTGGTTAAAGTCGGACAGCAAGCCCAGCGGATGGGCGCACAAGAAATTGTAATAGCACAAGTCTTGGTTGCCGGTGTCTTGTAAAACCTTCAAACAATCGTTTGAAGAAAAATGGTTTTTTTTCGCGATTTTTTTTTACCTTTTGATATGTTATAACAAGTTGCACCACTGGAAGACCGTAAAAAACAGCCACTGTCAACACTTGCCATAAGTACGTGTAGGATTTATTTTTTAAAACTCTCAATGGCGAGCAAATAAGCTGATTTAAGTAAATTTGTTCGCGACCACTAAAAAAATACGCGCGATATATGAAACAATACACTATTTCTTTACGTTGTGTCAAACAGGCAACTGTCACCTGTCAGTTGAGTGATGTGTGCTAGTCGTTTCTAACCTGTTAATTGTGGTTATGACGTCAGTGCTTGATAATAACACGTCTAAACCGTATGTGTCGGTGTAGTCGGGTGGGGGTTGCACGATGGCTGAGGTTGAGGCTTTCTGAGCCTCTTCAATGTCTTCTGACGCCGCGTATGATTGTTCTACGTATTCCATAGAGCGCGGTATATACGATCGACGTGAACACAAAAAGAAACTTATACCGAAAACCAAATAAAATACAGCTATAAAAAAAAAATTAATAATTATTGTCGTTTTTAGACATTTGCGGTTTTTTTTTAAAGCAATATTTATAATTAAACGGTGGTTTTAATTGAAAAAAAATAAGTTTCTTAAACGTCATCTGACACAATTAGATGTCAATTGTTATTTTTGTCGTGAATTTCAATAAATCCAATTAAATAACGGGTATATTTTACGTACCTATACTAAATAAAGTAACTAAAACAGCATTTGTGTATTTATCGTACGAAATACTGGATTTTAAGGAAAAATTCACGCGTTTTTGACGTGCTACAGCTCTCTCGTCAGAGTACCTGTCAACGTCAATATCAATGTCATTATCACCGGAATCACACAATAAATTATCATCGTTTACAACAAATACTAGAAAAAATCCCAAAGGAAATTTTTCCCTCTAAAAATATATATATATAATTAGTATTGAAAAAAAAATAGTTTGAAAGAAATATATTTACAGGTATAGTTATGCCGCCTTTTGTGTCGACAGTTTCATAAAATCCTTCAAATTTAACATCGTGATTTTGATCATATACAGGACACTAAAACATAGCGTTTCGGTTAAAAAAAAATCAATTTATGCCAATAGAAAAATATATACCGAAACGTTTTGTATGCTAACAGTCATACAAATACTGTCATTCGAATTCAACATCAGGATTACATTATTTCCGTATTGTACGGACGCCGTAAATGGAAAATTGTAATAAAAAATTCTATAAAAGAGGCAACTGCTGTAATATATTTTTTAAACGTACAGGAAGGTTCAATAAATAAGTGTAGTACAAAAAAATGTACCTGGACGAGCCTGGAGATACGTCGAATTCCACGGAAGCGTTCGATTTTAGCATAAAATCTTCGTCCAACTCCACAGAAACGTTCACATTAATAATATACAACGAACTCGTTGATATCGTCACGACTGGCGGTTCTATCGGTTCCATCGAATTTAAATCATCGTAACATAAAGTTCTATAACAAAATAATAAAACTAGAAAAACTATATTCAACACAACGATGAATATATCGAAAAACAGCTCTTTTTATTCCTATATAATTTTTATAACTTATGTTACTAATAACGCTGAATATCGCCCTAGGGTATATGACATTTAATTATATATATTTATATACGTACGTAAACCCAATAAAGAAAATTTATTATTATTAAATAGCTTTAAGAAGAATTCGGTAGAATAATATGAAATACGTGGAGCTAGGCTTGTAGCTAGTATGCTAAATTTTGCATAAATTAGTTAGAATTGAGGGGGAAGAAGAGGTAGCAAAAATAAGGAAGGGAGTTCGGCAGGGATGTACACTCTCACCGTTATTATTTAATCTATATATAGAAGATGCAATAAACAAAGTAAAAGAAGAGTATAGTGTAGGTGTGAATGTACAGGGAGAGAAAATATATATGCTGAGATTCGCCGACGATATAGCTATATTGGAAGAAAGCGAAAAGAATTTAGAAAGGGTATTGAATGGTATGCAGGCAGTATTGACTAGGGATTTTAACATGAAAATAAATATAGGTAAAACTAAAGTGATGAGGTGTGACAAAAAGGAATGCAGTAGAAAAATGAGGATCTCAATAGGAGATAATAGAATCGAAGAAGTGTCAGATTTTTGTTATTTAGGCAGTAGAATCACAAAAGATAATCGAAGCAAGGTAGATATAAAGTGTAGGATAGCACAGGGTAGGAAGGCATTCGTAGAAAAAGAACAGATTTTAAGATCAAATATTGACTTGGGTATTAGAAAAAGATTACTGAAGGTATATGTTTGGAGTGTAGCACTGTACGGGTGTGAGGCGTGGACTATAGGAAAGGAAGAGAAGCGTAGATTAGAAGCACTTGAAATGTGGTGTTATAGGAGGATGATGAGGATTGGTTGGGAAGATAAAGTAACTAATGAAGCTGTACTAGAGTTAGTAGGGGAGAAGAGAAGTATCTGGAGAGTGTTACAGCGTAGGAGAGACAGATTAGTAGGGCATATCCTTAGACATGGGGGGATTATGCAATTGATCATAGAAGGTAGAGTGGAGGGAAAGAGGGGGGTAGGTAGGCCTAGATTGGAGTATGTGAGTCAGATAGTTGAAGACGTTGAGATGAATAGCTATAGGGAGATGAAGGGATTAGCTCAGGATAGATCGGCATGGCGTGCTGTTTCCAACCAATCTTTAGGATTGCGGACTCTTTAACTAACTAAGTTGTAATTGCTTTATAGCAAAATAAATCGCTTTAAATACAATAAAATTCGCGACAATTTAAAATCCAATTTACCTAGCGGTTGTTCGATACAACGAGTCACCGTTCGGATGGTCGATAATCAGCGGCAGTTGCCACGATAATATCTCCCGCTCTTGTTGCACGACTACGAACAGCGGGTGCTCCGCCACCGCATCGTCGCTACTAACGATCACCCGGGCCGGTTTACTGGCTTGCTAAAAGATTGATACATATTCTATTTCGCTTGGATACGAATGAGCAACTTGCCTGTACGCTGTCGTACGATATGATCCATTCTATGCTGCTATTTAGCTGGAGTTGTAAGGGTTCCCCGAGCCCCACAGTGCCATTGATTGAAATGGGGATTATAGCGAGGTTTGAGTGGATAGAACATGTTAGGAGCGCTAAGGATAACAGGAAATGATGCCGCATTTTTAATTGCGATCGTAATTACCGCGTTGCACTTAAATTAAAGATTTAAGACTATATTTTTTGTAGTTGTCCAAAGTAAGGTTTTGCCATTTCATTATGTACCAGAATCAGTACACCTGTATTAAAACAAAATTGCGATAATACGCTTTTTTAAACAGCCTAGACACTTAGTATTAATTAATTAAACACTTTTTACAAGGTTTTATATTGAAAATCATTTCCCCAATATTGGGTAATAAATAACTGGAAAAGGTTCGCTACTATAGGCAACTTGTAATACGATTCACATATTGAAATAATTGTTTTTTATAATTATAAAAAAATATATACTTTTAATTAAAAGTATTTTCATAAACATAATACTACAAAATCGGCGAGATTTGCCAACAAAAACAGATATTTACAAGGTAATTTAAACAAATATTACAATTTATCATTCTTGATATATATTGCACATTGGTGCTCGGTGATGATCGGTATTGGTCGGCACAAATCAGCACAAGCACGAAATAAAAAAGGCCGCACAATTTAAATTATGGGAATGGTTAAATTTTCGTCGATTGTATAACATATTTATTTATCAAATAAATTATAATGAATTGCAAATATTTTTCCGTTCATATTTTTTTTTATGTGATTACAAGTGTTACGATATTGTAGAATAATCTTTACAAAGATACAAGCAATACGTCACTACGCAATTAATAATCAATCTAATATAATTATTTGTATATATCATATATAATTTTTCATATTCATATATTCCTTAAGAGATAAATATAAATTTAATATATACAAAATACGTAGAAATTGATCTCCTGCAAGGCAGTCTCTTAGGAAAAAGTTTGCCGCGTACTTAAGAGCGGGTTCTGGGAGATGTCAATAAGACGTTTCGCCACAACCACAAAAATCTATCGCTAGCGCTGTTACTATTAACTTTTTATACAATTTGTAACAGTACAACCATCAGCTCTTTTTAAATATTTATCCTCTCAAGAAAGACCGCTCTATATCAGTTAAAGCTGGGCCCACCTTTTTGACGTTTCACTTTTGTTATTTACGTTTCAATCCACCAAATAACAATCGATTTATTTATCACTATATATAAACCATTTAATCGACCAATATTTTTGCAGGAGATACTGTCCATATAATAATCATATAATTACAAAACATTCATCTGTGTATAAAAAATAATGCGATATAGATTGCTAAAAAGATTAACTTACTCTAGCTTCTGATGTTTAGAACCTCCTCTTTAGTACGGAATTGCATATATTTTGGCGATTTATTTTTTTATAAATAGAGACAGTTTATAAAATAAAGCTTTTCCACTTCAATATAACATTTTCTAATTTTTCACTCAATCGTTTTAAAAAATATGGATAGATTATGCTAGAATACTTGAAGAGCAATAAAATGATGTATTACAGGATAGGTCTAGCGATATATTTATAAATGACATTGACGTAATGTGTCATATATGACAGATGTCATCAAAAAGTCAAGCGACATATACTTTTTTAATACTTTTCAATTTGAATGCAAGCAATTAATTAAATATCACATTATAAACCGCCTCTCTTTATAAAAAACAAAAGGCCATATATATATATATATATTTTTTTAAATCACATCTCACTAGAACATATCAAAAACAAAGAAATTATTATAGAAAAAAAAAAACGTATATACACAACAGCCAACTTATCTCCATCTGAAAACAAAAACATAACTAAACATTAATATAATACTATTCACTTCCATGCGCAGAAAACTGCAACACTCGCCAACGCTGGAAATAGCACTAACTACTACGCGACGGCGTACTGACAACAACCACCGGCTTCATGACGTATTTAGTTGAAGAAGCATTCGTCATTAATGGCAACACTTTATTGACGGATTGCGTTTGTACCAATTGGGGTGCGCTGTTGCCATTTGTAGGTTGGGCTGTGAACGAAATAGGTGTTTTTGGAACTAGTGTTACCTTCTGCAAGAGTAACGGTGCTCCGGTTACTGGATAAGCCATTGGAACGAAGGTGGTACCACTTAACCCCTAAAAATGACGAGTAATAAAACATTACAATCGGATATAAAATATAATTCGCTAGTCGAACGATGTTGCATTTTTTGGTCATTACGGTTTGTATTATTTTCAAAAGTGACGTTGACGTTGACAGGTGGCACATGAAATAAAATTGATTTTTTGGGGGGAAATTACCTCTTTGATACCATTAATTGTGATAGTTCTAGCGTCTTGTTTAATAGGGGGCGTTCCACTGATGGCCAGTGTTGCCAGCGATGTGGCGGGTGGTGTCGATGTTGCCGTACTGCGTTGCAGTAAATTATTACTGCCCACAACAACCTCTTCCGATTTGACAACAATGTTACCATTCAGTACTGGTTTATTATTAATGAGATCAGGATTTACAATGTCATCCAGAATCTTGGTCAGATCGATGTTGTTACCGTAAGCGGCCGTAAACTCCATTTTCAGGTTCGTCAAACGTTGCTGTTGCAATAATCGTTCGTTTTCGAGACGATCCCGCTCTTGTTCACAATCGTGCTCCGCTTTTTGTAGAATCTGCAACAATTATTTTACCCAGTGGTATAGAAACGTCGCACCAACAGTTTCCTGTAATTTCCAATACCTTTATATGACGTAACGCCGAATGCAGAATGCTTAAATTTGACGTTTTCTTTTCGTCGGAGGCGGGCAGTTGCTGTTTCAAAAAGTCAAAGCATTCTTTTAAATGAGCCCGTCGATGTTTTTCTAATTTATTGTGAACTTCTCTTGTGCCACTGCGAAAAACTAAAGGAGGTTGCTTTCTCCGTGCGCCACCTGTTATTAGCATTGTAAAATCAATAATACATCGATGCCAAACTGTACAAAAATGGCATATACCATACACAAAAAAAAATTGTATAAAATAAAATTTCTTATCAAATAATTTTTAATTCGTAGTATAAATTTAACAGAACGAATAAATTACCTTGGTCATCAAATACTAATGGATTTATAATGTCAAAACTATTGTTGATGATACTATGGACAGGGATGCTTGCAGCGTTGCCAGAATGATTATTTAAAGGGGCAATTTGCTGTTTTCCAATTTGATCAACTGAAAATTTTGTTTAAAAACAATGCAAAACACCAAAAAAATCCTTTACAACTAAGAATACCTTGCTTGATCCGCAACGGCAAAGGTGTAGCTGTCAAAATAATATTCCTAGTCGTTCCGACGATCGAACCGTTGGCGGCAACGCTGCCCCCACTAACTGTGACGGTCGTAGCGTTCGGGGGCGATGTGGTGAGCACGTGCTGCGACTGTACCACCCCCATCCCACCACATACATCGACGCCCCCACCGCCCGGCAAACAGGGGATAATACACGTCGTAGCAGTCCCATTCGAATAGGGATGAATTTGTTGCAAGGGGGGCGATGATAACGTCGACAATGTTTGTTGTTGTTGCGGTGATTGTTGCAAGTGGATTGTGATAGGTCGCGTTGGTATCAGGGTGGGCAAAGAGGGGTTGGGTGAGGTGTGGGTGGGTTGCGGTGGGGAGGTGGGTATTTGTTGTTGTTGGTTCGCGGCGGCATGTTCTTGGAGCTCAATAAACCGGGCGGCTTCCAATAATGTTTCCAAACTCATTACTATTTTATTAAATTAATTTAAAAAAATTATTTACGCACCAATGCAACTGTTATTTTTTTTAAATAAATTATTAGTTAAGTCAACGATCGTTTGATTTGTTAAAATATCTCTTGTTGGGACTTTTTATACACCTATTTTGGAGATAAATCTTTTTTTTAAAGACAACATTTATAAAATTAACCGTTAAACGAAATTTTAGCGTCCTATTGTGAAACAAAAAATCTCGATTTTTTTAAATTCGATATGTCGCTTATTAAAAATTAATTTAGAATAAAGTAGGTGATTATTAAAAATAAAATTGCAGCTATCAATAAACAAGTCATGATTTACGGGTGAGCTAATTATACCGTTATTTTATAAATTAAAATTTTTCCTATAAAAAATTTTTTTAGATATAAAAAACGAATGATTTATAGTGCAAAAACAATTCCAAAATCAATTTTAAACAAAATAAAAAATTGTTTTCCATCTTTATGAAAGGAACCACTCCATTTTTTACACACTCCAATCAAAACCGCCTAACTACCGCGCACCTCATCTATTCAATCAAAATACAAAATCACGCAATAAAACCCAAACGAACAAACAGAAAACAACTTCGAAAACAATTGGCCACAGCAATTTATTATAATCCATGGAAATTACCATCTAAACCTATTAGCAACCCACTTAAACCTGTTTAAAACCAACCCGTATGACAACTAGTCACTTACGAGGTATTTACACCGTACAATTCCAGCGATACTAGCGAACTAAGAGCGTATAATTATTTACAGTAGGTCATGTAACACGTGGCGGGTAGGGGACACGTGCCCGATCGTCTACGATCGGCTCAGGTCGGTTGGAAAGTTGTTGCGCAGAAGCCAACACAATTCCTTATATCACCCGGCAATAAAGATCAAAATTGTATACTAGATGGTATACCGCGTGGCCCGGCCACCTTGCTGATGTGAGCTGCATTGACCGAGGCTGGCGACGATGCCAGAGCGAACAAACAATTCCTCGACAGCGAAATAACAGCTAATACAACACTATTTTTTAAAATATTCGCGCTACATATTGATACATTAAAAACTTGATTCGTTACGTATTTTTATTTAATGTATTTTTTAATTCCAGCTGCAGATTAGTTTATAGAAATTTTGATAAATTCATTGGCAACGCTGTCGTGCACTAACGTGGCTTGCTAGTATACTAACGGGTGATAAGATTGCAATATACAGGGTATATAAAAACCGGCACTTTTCCAACAGCAAATTCTACGATTTATTATTACAACATGGCTTTATAAAGGCCTGCGCAACCATATATTTATGTTCGCGGCCCAACCACCGTTCGGAGCAACTAAATCGCCCGGCTCGATGGTTGTTTTCTTTGTTTGTGTATGTGTGTGTAAATATATGCGCTTTGCACATTGGCACAGTAGTGGGAGGGACCGGCGGCCAAGAGTATTGCACAGGGCCAAGAGGGGAGCCAGATAATTACTAATAATAATAATAATTAACGGTGCGCCCAAAATAGGTCTACATCAAGTAGGTACCTTATTGTATTGTTGCTGTGCAAAAAAAAAATATTTGATTGGCTCCGTGCCGGCTGTTGTGTTGTTAAAATCAATCAAATTGGCGGCGTAATTTTTTCAAACTGACCGCGCGAACCGATTTGCAATTAACAACAAATTACTGGCGCCATATCACATGAAGCAAGCCCGATTTTAGCTCACCGATAATACACGTACGATAAACAACAAACAAATTTTGCTGGTCGTACAGACGAAGATATAGAAGTAGACTACACCGCTGCGTGTAGAATCGGACCACACTACACACACACACACACACACACACTATATGCAGCAATACAGACTTGATTTTATGCGTATCTCGCTACACCTTGCGCGTCATCACTCTCTGCGCCACACGTCCACCCGTACAGCTATCTCCGTTCACGCTGGAGCACGCGGCTGGTATACTCGCCAGTGCTGTTTTCGCTGTATATATCTACTAGCTAGCGTGCTTGGATAACATCACGTGGCCGCGATCGGTCCGGCAGCCAATCGGAGCGGCCCATTGGCTCGTGACGACACCAACACGCCCGCGGCAGCGATGCCAAATAACGCGCGCGATTCTCCATGTGAACGGGCCTATTTGTCTCGGGCCATACAGAGGCGTAGTATAAATATAAAGTTTTAAAAGTAGTAACGCATAAAGTAAAAAATCATTTGAATTAACTAATCCATTGCCTGGCTTGTATAATAGTCGAAATAAAAACGATGAAATGCTTAAGTCACGCTTAAAACAGCGGACTTGGCAACAACGCATCCACGTTTATAAACAAGCGCATGACTATATATTGCCGTTTTTTTTTTTTGGCATCAAGCAAAACAATGCAAAAAAAAATTGCAAAACCATGGCAGCCTACTCTTCATTACCTAATATGCGCGTATTACTGTATATACAAACCAGCTTGTGTATTGTCTTTAGTTTTTACCTTGGTGTATTGAGCAATTTTTAATGAAATTATTACAAAATATATATACATATTTCACGTACGAAGCAGTTTTTTTAGGAACGTGCAAATTATAATTTACAATACGCGAAGTTTTAGCACGAGTGAGCGTATGATGCGCAGTAAATTGGCGCAGAAGACTCGTTTATAACAACATTATCATATCACGTGCAAATATAATTATAATATTTGTTTGGTTCGTCATAAAAATGTTTAATATAAAAAATTAAACATTAAAAAAATGAGACAAATTTTATTATAATAAACTATAAAAAACAATACATTTTTTTATTAATTTAACAAAATATAAATAAACAATTTTGCTAGCAAAATAAATTATTACAGCTAACATGTTATTAATAATATACTTGGCTTTGACGTGACATTTGATTGTCGTCATGTGTAACGTCAATTTCAGTTGACGTTTGAGATATGTCATCCTTATTATTATTTGAAGATATATCTTCGATTTTACTGTTACTTGATGATTGACAAGTATTTTCTTCACTTAACACTTGGCTGTGATTCGAAAGATTTGGACATGACGTTTGACAGATGTCATCGATTTTATTTTGACTTAGTAAACGTAATATGTCATCTGTTGGAGTGTCATTTTCCGTTACGCAATTTTCATCTTTTTTACTCAATTGTTTCAAATAGAGTTGCTTCAATTCGGTTTTAGAATTAAAGCAACACTGTTGCATTTGCGTTAATTCCTCAAATGTACTTAATCTACGGCTTATTTTACGTAAGGGATGTTTTAGTGGGGCTATATCCTGGTCAAAATTTTGCTAAAATATATTTTTTTGTAGTACAATGTGAACGTGGCTTTAGCATGCAGATTTTGAGGGGAAGTGTGAGTTAAGGATAGTTTACACTACATCAATTTTTAATGGGGGATGTATAAATGTATTAAAAAAATATATAAATGTCATAAAGTTACCAAGGATTGAAAAAATGGATGCTGCAAAGCCTCGGAAATTGAAATACGATCCGTAATGTTGACAGTTAGAAATTTCGATATAAGATCTTTCGCTAAATCTGTGATTCCCCGCCAATCGGGTGAGGAAAATGAATATTTCCCCTCCATAATGTTTCGCAGCATGTATAATTGTTTTTTATGCCAAAAAGGCGGACTACCAATCAAGCTGTGGTTTAAAAAAATGGCGATATAATAGTTTTCTTAATAAATATTAAAATTTTCACTTACAGAGTGTACATTATAACGCCGCAGGCCCAACTAAAAATTAATTAATGAAAAAAATGTATTTAAAAAGAGTTTTTCAACTGAATTATGCAAAAAAATATATTAAATATTCAACAAAAAATTAAATTTTTTTATTTTTTTATCTCACATGTCAACTGAAAATGAATATCCAGGGGCACCTTGTGTCATACTGGAATGTAACGTTTCGGGCGCTAAGTATCCAGGGGTACCATATAAATCTAATATAAATAAAAAATAGTTTTTCCTTATTAAAAAAAATATTTCCCCACTTAAAAAAATGCTATAATTTTACCATTTAACGATTGATCGCCTTCTAAATGCTTGGCAAACCCAAAATCGGTTATTTTAACATTATACCGCTCATCTAAAAGAATATTTTCGGGTTTTAAATCCCGATGGACGACATTTTGTTTGTGAATGTGCTGAAGACCTTCCAAAATCTACAAAAATACATTTTTGAAACGCAAAAATCATACACACATAATATACAGTGTCCAAAAAATCACTTTAATCTGCAACACCCAGTATTATTTTTTATTTACAGTATTATTATTCATTAAGAGAAAAATAAATATATTTTTTAAAGACCTGTTTCATGATATATTTAGTTTTTTTCTCAGATAAGCTAGCCACTGATGTCAAATAGTCGTACAATTCTCCATTTTTGCACAATTCGAAGACTAAGACAATGAAGGCACTAGATTCAAAAACGTCAACGAGTCCAACTAAAAAAACATGTTTATTTTATTTTATTTCGTTATATTTGCCGTATTACTTATAAACGGATGTCCGGCAACACGTCTTAAAAGAGTCACTTCCTGCCTGGTGGCTTCTAAAGTTGTCAAACCGAATGTCGTTTGCATCGAATCGTCATTAATGTCAATTATTTTGGCGGCGAATTCTTTGCCGCTTTCTAATTGGATGCACCTCCGTACGGTAGAACTGATTCCCCTTAAAAAAAAACAAAAATGAACAGTGGCCGTTTTTATTACAAGTATTGCCCTGTCTATGTGTATTGCAGACCGTTACTAAAATGGCTATAATTTCGTTAGTTTTTAAAATAAAAAGCTCGATTAAAGTGCATTTTATAGAAAAGTAATCCTGTATGTTGGAATAAATCGCCAAGATGATTAATTGAGAAAATTAGTACGTATAAAAATTTACTAAAAACAAAAATGTTTAGAAAAAGAAGTAAATTTTATATTTAAACATTCGTAACACGTTTTTTGTGGAATGTTACATATCAAAGTCCTATCATTTTACACTTAACGAGACTTATTTACATAAATATTGCATTTTTCTTTACAGAAAACTCGGATATATTTATAACAATTAACAAGACAAAGGATTTGCAGTAATTATTCGACGTAGGTGTTTCCATTACGCTATTCCGTCATAACGAAACAAGGAAGTACCAAAGCATGAACTTAAATATCAAAATTACCTTCCCAATATCTCTTTGGGCTCGTATTTCGCGTAGAACTCTTTGACAGCCTGTTTATCTGGCAGCTGGTCCAGCAGGTCCTCGTTTATTTCATCTCCCTTAGCCATTAATATCGTCTAATTATTCGTTTTTAAAAAGAGAACTGATTAAAATCCGATTTTCCATTCACTTATCCACTATATATATATATATATACAGCGTTGTGCAGAATGTAAACATAACCTCAAAATCTGTGTCATTGGTATATGAATGTACTGAAGGGGTCATTGAAATTATTTAAGGGGGATATAAAAATAATCGTCGCTGCGTTGTTTGGCGTTTTGTTGGGATTACGTAATGAGAAATACTGTTGTTAAACAGAGTTACGTTGTTTAATTACGCGTATTTGTAGGAAAATAGGTGAGAAATTTAAATTTGTTAAGGCTAATATACACTATTGTATATATTACACTACTTCCCCCAAAAAAAATCTTATTTTTATAGGTATATTTAGCGATATAATAACACAAATGATATTTTGCCGCATCTTAGGCCAATGTGAATTCATTTTTACCTCAAGCATTCCACAAATCAAATATTTCCTATCCACGTGCTGTCTTTTAACACTATCAATGTAAACATTGAATAAACAGGATTTAATAGATTTTTATAATACAATTATTTTCTTATATCTAAAATTTTCCGCTCCTTTTTCTGCCAGTATATTTTGTATCTGGCCTGGTTTCTTTGCCTTGCCGCCTACGGCGCTCTTTTTTCTCCAAAATCCACGCTTTCGACCCTTTTTTAACAAATTCCCCTTTCGCCTTGTGATAATTTTCACGTCTTTTCGTATAGGGAACAACTAAAAATATACACTGCTTTTTTATAAACAAACAATTTATAAACAAACGTCAAACAATAATCCAACACCAAACGTCTAAACTGACATTTAGTTTGACATAAGTACCCATAGTTCAGACAGTACAACCAAAAACTGTCAAAAACGAACGATTCGGACATTAAAAATGCATTTTTTTCTAACTTAAAAACTATTTTGACGTTAATTGTATGCTTTCTAACCTTGTACAGCCTCGTCTTCGGCCCCTAAGGGCTTTGGCAGTGTCATACTTCCCCCTGTCATCAAAACGAGGAAAAACTTCTTCGCTTTTGTCGAGTTTGGATAATCCACTACAACTCCACCGTAAAAGCCAGCTTTCATAGCTTGAGCCGTCACCAATTCCATCTGCTGACTATTCTCGGGGTACAATTGAAATACGGCCCTGGCTGAACGGCTCTAAAAAAAATATTTCGCGCTCTTAAACTTTGCGAAAATGAATGGTGGCCATCTTAGGATATTTAAAGCACTTTTAAAGCAGACTAGGAATGTTTGTAGTCAAGAAAATGTCAAAAAACAAGTTTTAATATCGACAAGTACCGATATTTATGCAAATCTTGCTTTAGAAGATTGGCACTACACGAAGGGAGACTTTTTAAATGGCAATACTTTAATGTTATGGCGTAACAAACCTTGCGTTGTCATAGGTAAATAAAAATGGCTGAAATTGACAAAAAAAAAATTTTTTTTAAATTATTTTATAGGCAAATTTCAAAATCCTTGGAAAGAATGCAATATCAACTGGCTTCATCGCGAAGGCATCTCATTGGCCCGACGTAATAGTGGTGGGGGCACAGTTTATCACGATTTAGGTAATATTAACCTCACTTTCTTCACGTCCAGGCATAAATATAATAGAAACGTCAATTTGACATTCATCAGTGACGTTTTGAGAAAGAATTATGACATTGATGCACGGCTGTCAGTTAGACAGGATTTGACAGTTCACGATAAAAAGGTACGTTTAAGTAAACTAACAATTTTTTCTAGACGTTATTTTAAGAGATACAAATTTATTGTAAATATTAAAAAGTTAGATAATTTACCCTCTATAAACTACAAAAGTTATTTTTTAATATCTCTGCAACTTTTGAATTATAAAAAAAAATGTAAAAAATATAAAGTTAAAAAATATTTAGGTATTTTTTGACATTAAAAAAAATATATTCAGATATCGGGAACAGCTGCTAAAGTGGGTAGGACACACGCCTATCACCACTGCACTTTACTAGTAAACACCGACAGCGAACAACTGCGAAAAACCCTAAACACAGACCTGTACGCCCCATTTCACATAACAACAAACGCCTCCAGCTCAATCCCATCCCCCGTGACTAACCTAACCGCCATTACCCCCACCGTAAATGTCGACCACTTAATGGACACCCTGGCAACGTCATACAGTGACAATATAGCTGCCATTGAGCCGCGGGAAGACATCTATCCGGGCCTGAGTGAACTACGCGCGCAATTCGCCAGTTGGGATTGGAATGTTAGCAGAACGCCGCTGTTTGCGGTGACTGTACGTGACTATGGGGTGACAGTGACTGTGACTAAGGGTATAGTGACAGATGTGCAGTGCGCGGATGACGAGAATCGGTACGTACGTAGATTTGCGTCGCAGATTATAGGGATGCCGTACGATATGTTTATGTGCAGGGATTTTGTCGAAATTATGGAACTCAGGAAGAGTAAATTGGTAAAGTAGCTGGATTTGAAAATTGTTTGCCAATTTGCTCAATATTATGTATGTATAAATAAACCGAGTGTAATGTAATAAATATACCGAGTGTTTCAAGATAATAAATAAATATTAAGTTTGGTTATGCAAATTCTTTAGAATTTATTTTTTATCGCCGTTATTATAAAAGATAGATATTTATTGCATATACAAAATACCTTGCTAAATGAATCATTTATAAATCCCAAATAAAAAAATGATATAGTCTTCAACGGTTTCGGAATTATTGTTAAAAATTCTAGATAACAATCTACAAAAGGCAACAATCTTTTAAAAAAATCTACTGTCTTTATCTCTAATTTAACAAAATTACTTTTTAAACAAAAAGTTTTCCAAATTGATTTTCTAAAACGCCCAAAAGTAATTTTTAAAAAATCTTCATTCGTTTCATAAATATATTAAAAAAACTTACCAAACTCGCAAATAAGCTACTAAAAAATGTATACAGCCTCTGCACTGGATTGTGCGAAGATTTGTCCGCATTACAAAGCCACTGAAGAGCTGATATACTAACAGCCCCATCGAAACAGCCCGCTTTAAAGGGGCAACCCTGTCCCATATCGGTGAGCAAGACATCGCCCTCGATTTCTCGCTCTAAAGCAACATCTGCGAAAAAATACTTATTTATCGTCAACTAAAAGAAAAACGCGACAAATCCTATACCTAACATAGCCGATGATATGTCCATACCCACCCACATGTGCCCCTGATCTTGTAAGACCTCTCCACTGAGCCCCGAGCCGCAACCAATGTCCAATAGTAGGCAACCTTCATCCGGCGGTAGTAATAGTAATTCTACGGCTCGCTCGGTCATCTCCACTTGGATATTTATCACTCTGGAACTGTATTAATCGAAATGAAAACGAATTCGCCGAGCGATAGTTTAGTAAAAACGTACTTTTGTGTGTATTTACGCGCTTCTGCTTCATTGTAGAACTGAAATTATAAACGAATAAAGCGTGTTTATGTAAATCGGTTGTATTTTAAGGTATTTTAAATACTTCTTACAATTTCGGGGGGTGCTAAATGTTCGGGCCTAGACATTTTCAATTAATTTTATTATAAATATAAATTTGTAACGAATTTGTGAATAGTCCATGTGACAAATTAGGTTATGGTTATTTTGACTATTCGTTTATGTCATTTTATGGACAGGACCGAAACAAATTTAATGACGTTATACATGTCCGTACTTAAAAAATAATAACTTGCATAAAATCGGATTAATCGGGCATTTAGGTGTTGAAATTATTACACAATGAAAACAAAACTCTACAGTTTAATATAAAGAAGCAGCAAACGCAATGGAATATAAAAATATTTATTAGGCAACTAGATACCGGCCAATGAACAAATGACAACTAGCCTGGGAGGGAAAGGTGACAAGCTCAAATTGACATGTAAACATAACCCTATTGAAATTTTTATAAAATAAACTCTGGCAAAGCGAGTTAAAATACAATATTTTAGTGTTTCAACGCACATTAAAGTGTTTCAGTTTGATTGTACTTATTTTTACAATACTGAGAAATAGGTAAAATCAAAAATTAATAATATTATCGCGAACTCATCACGTACAATACGTGAAATGATATTTATCTGAAATAGTATGTACGTGCTGTTTAATTATAGCAAATTATCCAATCAAAATTGATATTTCTAGCAGAATGCACGCTGAGGACTTGCTGCGAAATTTTATTCTTATATAATTCAGTGCATAAGTTTCTAAATTGTTTCTTCGATCAAATAATTTATATATTATTGTCATGTAGTAAAAGATGGGATATTTTAATAATAATATTAAATCGAATTTATAAAGAAAATTGGTTTTTTTTCGAAGTACTAGTAATTTTTAGGTTAAAACCGGTTTATTTGGTCAAAAATATGACTAAATTTTAAAATTCACAACGAGCAATATATAAAAATCGATTAGTAACAATTAAATTCCCATCTCAGCATGTTCGTGTGCACGTGGCGATTTGGAAGATTTCAATTCCCGCCTGATTAAATATTCTTTACTTAGCATGAATCTATACGGGCAATTGCATCGGCGCAGCCTTTCGCCGCGCTCTATAGAAAGTCTCATAAAAGTACTATTTGAGTCAAGGTTACAAGCTGTCTCAGTCTCAATAGTACCGCACCGACAGCGCGCTGGCACGGTGCTCTATCAACAATTAAATCGGGGGGGCCCTTCCAGAACATACAACAAAACTACTGCGCTCAAAATGGGTTGTGGCAGCAGCAACGTCGAAACTGATAGCCAAGGTGAGTTCATTTAAAAAAATTTTTTTTTTGTGGAATTATTTTATTTAAGTTCACAATTAAATTGTACATTTTTTGTTATGATATTGATTTATTAGTTTCGGTTTGAGTCATAAATTTTAGTGTTTCTTATAATATAATAGGTTTGTTATAATTATCTTTCAAGTGGTTTATAAATTATAAGGTTTGCGTTGTTTTGTACTTTTGTAATCTATATAGAACGCTTTTAAATAAATATGTCCTGCATTTATTAATTTTAATTACAACGCAGTCTAGAGTTTATATAAGTGCCTTCCTTTTCCATTTAAGTTCTTTTTGTATTTCAATTTAGTTAGTTTTCATATTTTCTTATTTCATTTTTTTGTCCAAAGAGGGCGCCGAAATTTAAGCGTCAACGATATTCGAAATCAAACATAAATTGACACGAAACATTAATTCTCAATAATTTCTAACAATTCCCTTTATTTTTCTTTAAATACATATACCAATTTGTGCGCACAAATTTGTATTTGTAATACCGAGTTAAATAATTCAGAATGAATGGTGTATTTATGGATTTTCCTTAATTATTAGTCACAGGTTCAACAACTTGTTCCGTTAATCGTTATGTAGACGCGCCATAGCAACCAATGACAGAACAGTACAAGATTTCCTCATTATTGACAATGTAAACAATACTTCTAACCTAAAATCACAGATTTCCACTCAAGTTCTTTACTTTTCGATAAAGAAATCTTACGTTTTATATATCTTACGATATAAACTAGTGCTATAAACATATGTTCAAGACTCCTTGAAAAAAGAACCAATTTAAGTCGTCTATCGGTGATTTTGGTATCTCTAAAGTGTCTTTACAAATATCTTCACATTGGAAAAACAATTATTTCAAAATACACACTAAACTCTATATTATTTATAAAATTCAAACAAGTTTTTCGAATTTCGAAGAACATAAAACGATTTTTCGTCAATTTTTTGTGTCTTTTCGTGCTTTCCTAAAAATTACAACTACTTTATTAACACAAATCTGTTATCTCTGTCGATATTATCTTTAAATTACTTAAAAAATGTGTTCATTAATATCGGGTCAAGGGTGCAGCAATGTAAATGACACGAAAGCGTCCACCGAAGAAGACAATGACTACGTCGAGGGCGTCGTCTGTCAAACTACCGACTTGGAGGAGAACCAAATGAAGACATTCGACCTCGAGGACGTTGGGAAAGTGTTGGTGGTTAAACAGAAAGGTAAATTAAGTGCTTTGGGGGCGAAATGCTCGCATTATGGGGCGATGTTACATACAGGGGCATTGGGCGATGGTAGAGTGAGGTGCCCCTTGCATGGGGCGTGCTTTAACTTGGACACGGGCGATATTGAAGACTTCCCAGGTTAGTTTTGTAATATTTTTGTGTAATTGGCGCAGTCGGTAGGATGCGACGTTGTCAATTCTGACGTATTAATTTATATACACCAAGTATGCCATATCATTGTAAAGAGCACAAACAGACAAGTCGAACGGTATAAAAATGGTTTATATACAGAGTATAAAAAAAACCACCTTCTCAAAAAAAAAATGTTTATAATTTTTTTCTGAAGAGGATTTCGTTTAATATCAGGTTTAGATTCGATCCCTTGCTATCAAGTGAAGGTGGAGAATAATAATGTTGTCGTTCGAGCGCGGCGAAAGGAATTGGAGACAAATAAACGCATTAAGACTATGGCAAAGTTAGACACGGGGCTCAAAACTGCCGTGCCAATGGTTGTAATTGGGGGTGGCCCTGCTGGGGCTTCGTGTGTAGAGACCTTGAGGCAGGAGGGGTACACGGGGCGAATTGTTATGGTGTCGAAAGAAAATGCGTTGCCATATGACCGAGTGAAAGTTTGTATTTTGTCATTAATTAATTTATTTTAATATATTTCTCAAAAATTATATTTGTGTTTAGATTAGTAAAGCTATGAACGTATCCTTAGAAAAAATTGAATTTCGCACGACTGAATTCTATAAACAGCACGATATTGAAGTTATTCGACCGGTAAGTGGCAAAAAAAAATTCACAATCACTCTGTATATGATTTTTTTTTATTAATTAAAAAAAATTAAACATATTTTTATGTGCTTCATATTTGTTAACTATTTACTTCATATAATCGTATATAATATTAAACAACATCGGGCTTAGAATTGAACATTGCAGAACTCCCCACCCCACCCCTAGGTCATATTTTTCGAATCTTCATCGAACATTCAACAATAAAAATAACCATTTATAGGTGGCTGCTTCGAAACTAAACACGGACAAGAAAGTTGTCTATCTTAGTAATGGTGACCAGTTGCCGTACGATAAAATATTTATCGCGACCGGGTGCACGCCCCTAAAGCCTAGCAGTATAAAAGGCGTTATCGATGTGCCCGAGGTGGCCGTTCTGCGGGATTACACGGATTCGTTGCAAGTCCTGAGTCAGGCGAAGGCGGATGGTAACGTTGTCGTGTTGGGGTCGAGTTTCATTGGTAAATAAATTGTTTTGGGGTTCGATGGGTCGTTTGTGTATGTTGTAAATAGCAGTGGGCATAATTGGAACCTTGTGGAACACCCGAAATCTTTTTTTTTAAACCTATCACGTCTTGTCTGCTTTATTTTGGTCTATATTGACTTCTCTCTTTCGAAGATGTTTTTGAGGTCTTGTAACTTTGGTGTAGCTTTGGAGGCGGCAGCGTATTTGGTGTCGAAAGTCAAGTCAGTCACTGTAGTAGCCAGGGATACCGTGCCGTTTCGTCATTCACTCGGTGCGGAAGCAGGCAAGGCCATCAAGGACCTGTTCGTTTCGAAAAAGGTGCAGTTTCGTATGGGTTCGGGTATTATCGGTTGTGTAGCGAAAGATGGCCATCTAACAGCTGTCAAATTGAACGATGGGTCAGTACTACAATGCGCTAGTACTATTTTATTTCTGGTTTTTCGAGTGCATTTGACAGTTCTTTTCTTTAGATCAAAATTAAAGGCGGATCTATTGATTCTCGGTGTTGGTTCCACGCTAAACACGGAATTCCTTCGGGAAAGTAAAGTGCCTTTAGTGCAAAGTCATCATTTCGCCGTGGAAGTCGATGATTATCTTAAAACGAGCGTGGCGGATGTGTACGTAGGTGGTGACATCGCTCTAGCGCCAGTGTTCAGTAACGAAGGTCAGAATGATTTATTTAAGAGTGCGGTATATAAAGGAACGTTTGATCGAAACGATTTTTTTTTGTTGTTTCGCCAGGTAAGAAGAGTGTAATTGGTCACTTTGCCTTGGCACATATGCACGGAAGGGTGGCTGCCCTAAACATGCTCGGAAAGAACGTCAAATTAGAAGCAGTACCGTTCTTTTGGACTATGCTATTCGGAAAAGGAATAAGGTACTATTTCTGTTTTTTTTTTTCCAATAGCTTTCTTATTTTATTGAAATTAATTCGAAAACAAATCATTAGCATATATTTAAACAACTGAGGGCTTGCTATAGGCCCTTGGGGATCCATATGAAAAATAATCTCAAAATATATAAATTGTTTTAACAATTTTACAAAAAAAAATATGAAATAGGGTCTTTATCAGACAGTTCATTGATATTGGTCCTGGAGTCCCTTGACGAACTCTTGCCAAAGAATATATATATTTATATACACTAAACAAAAAAATGTTGGTGCTAATTAAATTTAAATTGATTTTTTTTAACTGTCGGGTCATTATTGTAAATATTAAACAACGCTGACATAAGAGTGACCCTTGCAGAGTTCTAAACATTAAAGTCTATAACGAACGTGTAGATACGCTGGGCACAGTCAAAAGACGCCCGAAGCCGTTTTATATCACGGCAAAGTGGAGGACTTGAAGTACGTGGGTTTCCATTTAATTGGCGACAAGGTGGTGGGCGTAAGTAGCTGTGGGTTGGATCCGGTCGTGTCCCAATATGCAGAATTGCTCGCCCAGGGTAAACAATTGTATAGAAGCGATTTAGAGGGGGGTGATATGTTGAAATGGACCAAAGATTATTAGATAATTACAGATGAATGAAACTGTTGATTCACGTGACGTGACTTAAATGGCATAACTTGACTTAAATGACGTAACCTGACTTAAATGACAACTTGGCTAAAGTGACATAATCTGAATAACATAAAATTGCGGTTATGTATTTATTCTTCATTAGCATGTGTAAAACTGCTAATGTAAAAATGCCACGTAAACAGCATTATTTGTTTTTTTTATATTACCAACTCAAATCATACTGGATTTTATTTATTTTCTATATATAGGAATAAAGATGAACTGTTTAAATGCATATTCGTAATAAAAAGCGACAATATAGATAGAATTAACTATAATATGTATATTATCAAAACAGTATTATTAATTTTAATACAAGTTTGACGGACAGTTACCATTTTCTTTAAAAGTCACGCTTAAACAGATATTTGTACATTTGAAAACGATATTAAAATGATTGCTTATATTATAAAATATTTATGCCACAAACGCAGTATTTATTAAACAAGATTTTATTATTAAATAACGACTAAATCAAAATGTTTATCTATTTTTCTCAGAGCAATGCTATATAAATATACATGTTACATTAAAGCAACGGCTATTATTAAAGAAAAACAAATACATTCACTCCCAAGATTCCCCGTATCTTAAATGCGATAATCTATCTTCCAACGTAACATGCTCCTTGAACGGTTTTTTCGTCTGAATAAGCCCCTGCATACGCTTTTCCGCTTTTCCCAGCGCTTTAGCGTGGCCTTTAGATTGTTCCTAGAAAACTCCGCAATCGTACCAATTTTCATTTCCTACTAGCTATTTTTTTTTTGTTTTACCAAAGTTATATACGGATGCCGCAAATAGAACAAGTTCCTTTCTTCGATTTCGAATAGACTTTTCTCAAATCGTATGTGGTCCCTGGTCACTGGCTTCACCAACCTAGTTTTGCCGGTATATATATTGCCGTTTGGCAGATTTTTCCTACGGAATAAAGCCTGGAAAAGTCGCATTTTGCTGGAGAAATGCACTTGTTAATTCGCGAAATATTTAAAGTTAAGTCATTACCAATGACAATGTTTATGTATATATTGTCATTGTCATTACGTTTTTCTTCTGACAAAGCGCTTTCGTATATAGGGTTGCATATAGAAAAAGGTATATCGGCGTCGCGATAATCGACGTCAAATTAATAGCAACAACACCCAAAATATTATTTTGTCGTCCTTTTTTTTAGCGAAATTAACGGGTTTTTAAGTGTGCATCGAGTGAATTTTAGGTGTACCAATGATGGAATCAGCTATTAATAAACTAGAAGCGACTGTAAGTTGAATGAGACGATTCAAATAAATAATCGCAATTAATCCAATTAATAGAAGCTGTATATGAACAAACTAGTGACCGTTTGTTCGATTATTATATAGTAAATCGATTGGGTCCACTTTTTTTTTTTAGATGACGAAAGCGGACGAAAAAATGGATGATTTAGCTGGACAAGTAATACAATTGGAAACGGAACTGTCCGGCGAAGATGGCGCGGATATTCAAGTGTTCAATTTGCTTCAATCCGTTAAATCGGTCAAAGAAAACTATTCGTCCCTTCAAAAGGATGTTCTCGAAGTAATAATTAGAAAAATATATATTTTTTTGCAACTCATGTTTCGTATTATATTTTTCCCGCAATTAATTTCGTTTTACACAAATTATATCCAGGTCCGTAATCAACCGTAATTTTAACAATTGTTTCGTATTTTATTTTTTCCGCGATTAATTTCGTTTTACTCCAGGTCCGCAATCAGCAGAAAGAACTAAGCAGCACCATTCAAAAACAAATAGCCTTAATGCAGAGCAAATGCAATTTTCTAAGAGAGAAATTGGCTTCGTCACCCGCCTGCATTTACCCGGGCAAGATTTTATCAAGTACCATGTCCTTTCAATGTAAATATCGCAGAAATTCGCGAGTAAAATCTATTTTTTTAATTTTTACTAATTGCACTTCGTTATCAGCTGACACAACGGACATCACCGGCGGCTTTGAGGACCGCCTGTCACTGCCCGCATTTTACATTCGCCCAGGTAACGTAAAGGGCGATATAGAGGGCGTGCGTGATCGTATGGCCATTGACAACGACATGGTCAAGAGGGATTAAGATTTAATTGTGAGTGGAATTTTAGAAATTAGTGGGAGTTTGTGATTTTTAATTTTAATTAGTTCACTGTTGGGGAAACAAAAAAAAGACGCTTAAAAATCGAAACAAAATTATTAACGTTAATTTATTATTTATTGTTGATATATATTTATTGAAAAAAATCTTCTGGATGAAGCGTTTTATTTTTATTTTTCCTAATGGGTATTTTTAATTGTAAAAATAAATACTCTAAAAATCGAGTACATACTGTTATTTGCTTGCTTGTGTCATATTATGTCGATATTACGTCAAAACGAATTAGTTGCTGCGGCTGCGCGCTGGTATTTATAAAAAAAAAACAAGTGACAGCTGCGCGCAAGCGCTTTCTGCTGTTTTATATGTGCGCTTGCGCAAATTTAAAATAGGAAAATCTACGAAATAAGTCGAAACAAGTCGACGGTGGTTATAATTTATTTATTTTCAGAATAGAATGCAAATTAAATTTAAATAAGCTATAACTACTATCGATAATCATATCAATTTTAAATGAAATTAACGCTATTATTGCTGAGTATCGTTATTTATATTAAGAAGAAAAATGAAATTCCGAAAGTTCGGAACAATGTTAGAATTGTAAAAAAAAAAACATGGAATCAATCCAATTTTACGTGTTTTCTTTATAGTGATTATAAGGTATTTTCAATATAAAGCACGTTCTAGACAATCTATAAATTATTCCGTGCAATTTAATTGTAAAATTGTTTAAAATGTGCTTATTTAGAGCCGCCCTTATACCAACATAACCTACCATTCAATAACATCCGTCTTTTGGGTAGCATAACATAAATAGTGATGTGAAGTGTAAAGGGCAGTTCTATAATCGGATTAATTTACTATTTTTTGGTGATAATATTGTTGTTACAATTCACAATCATAGGTGTAGTGTTGTTTATCGAACTTATTTATTTTTTAATACGGCTTTTGCTGAAATTATATGTTGTGATGCAACACAATAAAAATCAAAATTCAACTAGATTTCGCGCGCAAAATAAATTCATTGTTTATTGCGTGGAATTTAGAAGAAGAATATTTATATTTGCACATGTTATAATAATATATCGAAATCAATAATAGATAAGAAATAAAATAAATTATATTGTGCTATAAGAAGTTTGAGTTAACTTTATTTTTGGTGGTTTTAATCAAAATAGCGGTTTTTAATGTTATGTTAGTATGCATTCTCTTTTATTTAATGTATGTATTTATTTTGTAGATATAGTTTTTAATGCTAGCGATTTTTATTTATAGTATTAGTGTTTGTACTAACTATTTTTTGAATTGAAAGATATTTAAAAGAGATATTTTGAAGATAATGCACGTTTAGAACGGATAATCTACAACTATATTCGAAATTAGTTCTTAAAATAAACGCATGCTCTTTAGGAACAAGTCAATTGATGTATAAGACTATTAAAATATATATTAAATTACAATAAGTATTGATATGTATGTATTTTTGGCAGTTTTATTTTTTAAATGTCACTTTTATAGAGGTTTAGATTAGGTTAATGAATGACACATTTAAATCTTTCGAAATTAATAGGTTTACGTTCAATTTTGTAGGTCAAGAGTTTAAAAATCGTCGAAATATGATTAAAAACCATTTTAAAATGATTATTTTATTAAGTGAAGTGCAGAAACTAATTTGAATGTGTCATTTTTAGCACGTTGAGTTGAAAAAATGTGAAATTCGATAGAAATAACGAATAAAAATTAATAAGAAACTTAATATTCGTTAAATAACCGTTAGATAGCAGCTGGTGCTTTAGTTTTGAAAAATATATATAGTTGTGCAATAAAATAAATATATTTTTTAAATTAATTAATTATTTAATTTAATTTTGCAATATTTTTACAATGCATTAATTATTTTAAACTAACTTTCGACTTCAATAATATAAATAAGACTTATTTAATTCACTTCCTGCTCAAAAAAAATATTATACACTCATAAAATAATATTATACTTTTAAATATTTAATAAATGTTCTTTGCAAATAAAAAATGGCTTATTTCTAAGTCCCCAAAGTAAATATATATACAAAAAGAAACTCATTATTAGCCACTAAATATATTATTTTACATTTATTAACATTGGATATTTTATTAATTGCTGTTCATTTTTACGAATATTTTAATATTCGACAAATAGTTATCTATTTTTACTCACAATATATAACCTTGTCATGGAAGATTACAATAATTATTATAATAAAGATTCTTTTTGCGCAATTTGTAGCGTAAATTTGCAAATATAAAGCATTGTCCACAATAAGCACCTTGTAAAATTTATAATTTTTTATTATAAAGAAAAAATATATAAATTTAGATAAAACAGCAATGTTGTGTTTTAATTCAATTAATTAATTAGTTTTTTTAAATAATTTCGTGTGTGTTTTTTGAAAAATTTCATGAATTTTTTTAAATTATTTTACTGGGACGTCCTTATTATATAAAAAATGCAAAATTATGATGCTCAAATAATTGTCCATCCATACATTAAAATTGCGCAAATGAACAGGTTGTAAAATGAATGCATTTTCCATTTTTATTTATTCAATTCTAATTAAGGAACGAACTTTGTAAAACAAAAATTTAATTTGTTTTCGCGATCTCCAGATGATGCTCTTAAAACTGGTCGTTATATAAAAGTCAATTAATCAATTATTTGTATATTTCATCGAAGGTGATCTCTCGACGATATCATTTCTTGTAACACGAGTTCTGATTAATTGACTGTCCATCGTTAATTTAGCGCAAAAACGTATCAGTTGAAAAATTAATGAAAACGGTGTCGAATAATATTTAGCAATATTCAAAAGAATGGCTTTATACGATGTCAATTTAATCTACGAAAAATTCCCGGAATGTAAAAAGGACGACGTTAAAAAATTGGGCGATTGGGCCAAGTTACAACCGCATTTGCCCAATTTATCAGGTCAGTACTAAAAAAATAGTATATTCCAAATTAACCGTTTTTTTTTTTTAGATTTACAGCTGGCGCTATTTTTACACTGCTGTTTTTGTTCGAACGAGGCCGCGAAAGTTTGCATAGACAATTATTACACGATGCGTGCCTTATGTCCGGATTTTTTTGCCAACAGGAACCCAAAAAATACCGCTATTCAAGAGCAGTGCAAAGTTGGGTGAGTTCCTTTCCCATTTACGACAAATTTTCGAATTTCATTCGCACGAATATTGACTTTAGAATGTCCGTTATAATGCCGGAATTAACGAAAGAAGGCTGCAGAGTCGTTTACAGCAATCTGATCGATTTCCAGCCCGAAAAATACGATTACAACACGCAAATTAAAACGCAGGATATGACGGTTATATCGACCCAAATGAGGCACGGCCCTTGCGTGGGGTATGTGATGGTTATTGATTGTAAAGGGGCTCAATTGGGTCATTTGAGTCGCTTCAGTTTGTTAACATCCAGAAAATTGATTTATTATTTACAGGTAATTTGAAAAGTATTTTCTCATAAGCGCGCTATATTGGTTGCCTATATATCGTTTTAGGAAGCGGTTCAAGTTAGACTTCTACAAATCCATTTCATTAACATTGTACCGGTAGTAGATTTATTTTTTAACATGATTAAACCATTTCTAAAAAAGGAATTAAATGAAAAGGTAATTATTTCGTGCATATAATTAATCTTATACAATAATTTCTGATTTTTTCTGACATTGAGGTTAGAACACAATTGAACCATTAATGCGACAGATATTTATATAAAAATATAGAGCGCGATTTTTAAATGCAATAAAAAATATATATATTTATAGATATTCATCCACAAAAATATTGAAAATGCGTTTAAATCAATTCCGAAAGAATGTTTACCAGATTCTGCTGGAGGAACTGGTGGCAATCTAGAAGAATTATATGGTAAACTTAATTTTTATAAATTTTTATAAAGAAAAAGTTAATTATTTTTTTACAGCTCAAACGTTAAAAAACTTGGAAGATAATGCGGATTATTTTATAAAAGAAGAATCGGAAATTGCGGATGAAAGCAAACGTTTAGGAAAGCCCAGAAATGTTGGGGATTTATTTGGTGTTGAAGGGACTTTTAAAAAATTAGATATCGATTAAAATATTTAATTATATTATTGGATTGAAAAGCAAACGTTTAATACATCGAAATGAGTTAATCAACAATTAAAAAAACGTAACGTTTAAAATTTTGTTTGGATTCATTAAAAAAATTCTAATAGACAGTTTGACAGCCCATTATTATATAAAAAATGAATAAATGACACTAGATTAAATAATTTTATTATGCACATAATACAATAAAGAATAAATTACTTCACATCACAACAAATATTACAAGTATTTACTACAACCTTCATACTTTCTTGAAATTTATTAACGATACAAATGATCGGCATATAAATTACTAGCTATCTCGCTTTCCCACTTGTCGCCATTTATTAGTAGCTTTTCCTTGTTGTACAATAACTCTTCGTGCGTTTCCGTACTGAATTCAAAGTTCGGTCCCTCCACGATTGCGTCCACTGGACACGCCTCTTGGCAGAAACCGCAGTAGATACATTTGGTCATGTCAATGTCATAGCGCGTTGTACGTCGGGAACCGTCCGCGCGCTCTTCGGCTTCGATCGTGATCGCCTGGTAAGCGGGAGATTTATATGATTTGAAGTTTTCGATTAATTGTCGTGTATCTTGAAAATATCTTGAGATTTAGCAGCATTTTATAAAGGAAAATATAGATTTAATATGTGATATTTATTTGGACAATCTATTTTTTAATAGTTTAATTATTAAGCGAGTCCCAACGGTAAGCATCGTTCAGCCGGTATATATTTAATAATTCAATCATCATATATTAATTTGTAACGCTTTTAAGTATTACTTGTAGTATTTATGTATACTTAGTGCGTTAATTTATTGTTACAGTTCTGAAGAACAATTAATCCATTTCCTAAAGATTTATTCATATTTTTTTTACGTCTTTTTACACGAACTGTACATGTACTGTGGTTATCATATTCCTATACTTTTTTCATTTCGAATTTTTTTAATTTACCTTCTGCATACGAAACTGAATAACGCCATACATTTAGAATTAAGAATAAGAATTTACAATATATTTTCATTACAATTAATCCTTTAAATGATATTTTTCAAAATTTTACTCAAGTAGTGCTGTCATTTTGACTTCACACACATTAACAAATGGAAGTGTAATGGTTGACATACGTATTCCTGATTATCCCGATTCATCCAGATTATACGCAGTGCTAATAAAAAGTGAATTATCCCTAATTGGTCCCTATCTAATTGTGCGTCAATTGATATATAAATGTCCGTGGGGGAACATTTAAATCTTACAAAATTCGAATGACGCTATCTGCACCATGTAAGTACATAGGGAAATGATGTATAACGAAATTTCGTAATTTAAACTTATTATTTATTGTATGATGTATAGAAATACTATAGAATAGTCTTGTCCGATAACAAAGACACTATTCGTGGCTCGGGGGAACGTAAAATATCTTTTCAATCTCTTAAGAAAGATTCGTAGCTTGGTGGCCATAATGGGGTTCTATTGTACATACGGCTTCCAGCCAAAATATTTTCTTTTCGTAAAAAGTAGAGCAAATCTTCTTCAACATATATACCCAGGGCCTTTAATATATTAATACAAAAATAATTTAATTAATTGGTAATTCATTTTGCGCGAAAATATATACAAAAATTAAATATCCCTATAAAATAGTTCGAAGTAGGCAACTTGTGACGCATAAGCAATACAGTCAATTAAATAACCCTTATTCAACGTATTTTAACTATTACTTTTGTGCAAAGTAAATAATGGGAAACAATATAAACCAGTGCTAATTATCTAGTTACATTCGCTACATTCTGTAAGTGCACCATCATATTGCGCACCTAACAGATCTTTACGAGACACGGTCGGAAAGGCCGCTTCCCCAAACAATGTTAAGCCCCCCAAATTGTCATCCCAAACACATTCACTCATTACCTGCGCAGGGCAAATTGCCTCGCACAGCTTGCACGCGATGCACCGCTCCTCCCCCGAGGGGTACCGTCTCAGAGCGTGTTCTCCGCGGAATCTGGGACTCAACGGTCCCTTCTCGAACGGGTAATTGATCGTAGCGGGTTCTTTAAAGATCTGGCCCAATGTTACAGCGAAACCGCGCATTAATTCAGTCCAAAACATCGTTTGGGCTGCCCTGTCTGCAAAATTGCGAGCGTTTGGGGCTTTTTAGAAGAGTCTAATAGTTTAAGTTGTACGAACGAATTCTGGTGAGTGACTGAACGTATAAATAGTATTTGGTATTGTTTCAATCAATAATTTTCGATGTAAATTCGCCAAATTTTGACGAAATTTGTATAAATTAATTGTAAAAATAAATACTACGTAAGATTTAAATAAATTACTTGTAATATCGTTGAATTTCAGGCTGGGTTCCTTATCATTTATATAGATGTATCCAATTTTACTAGACATAGCCCTTGGGGCCCCACACAATGCTAGGGGCCTTATTACTCTGGCTCCTAAAAAAGGCAAAGGAAAAAGCTAAATTCATTGCAAAAACCGTGCCAATATACTAGATGGGATACGATTAAATAAATGTTTGGTGCAAGAAACCAATTTAATAATAGGAAAAATAAATCAAATTCTTTTTTAAATAGATCAATAATAAAACAATTGGCATGCTCATTTTGCTTAATATCTAGCAAACATCTCAAAAATTTGTGTTTTTAAATATCAGTATAAAATGGATTTATTGTAAAAGTTTTTACATTGCCATCTATTAGGCCTTATAAATTCTAACATCCATAATACCTGATTTTGTTAAAGAGAATATCTTCATGGTGGCCATCTTTGCTGTTTGCACTACGTTGTTCTAATAGGTATTATGTAACAATTGTGGTGCACCGATGGTTGCCTATAGTAAATTATTGGTAGGGGACTATTAAGGGGGCACATTCTCCGTTAAATTCATTTCCGAAAGATAAATGGATTTAAAATTAAAATCCTATGCAATTAAGTTATATAAACATTCTAAATATGTATATTTTAAAATTTATTAGTATTGAATTAATTTAAAAATCGTAGTTTCTTATAGTTGATGGTGGAGCGAAGCGAGTGTTGAAAATTCAAGAAAAACAACAATTATCTGTATTAAAAATAAATTTATTTAAAATTACACAGTATAGTAATAAGGTAAATTTTAATCCGCAATAAAATTTTATATAGTACACATCGAAAAGACAATAATCATTCATTAAATACTGACCTTACAAAATATACAATAAATTATTGCTCCCTTAATAACATTGTTGTTTTAAACGACAAAAAAATAAAATATTTAATTATGGCAGTATTATTTTGTTCATAAAGTTAGATAGCTAGTTTTAGAAAACTAAAAATAAACAGTTTTGTTGCATTTAAAATTAAATCACCTAACTATTTTAATGAGTACTGTTTTACAAAAAGAATTATAGCATGTTCTACGGACTACTTTTAAATAATATATACAGAGTGGCTCTTATTATTATTATCTCTCTCTCTTACGTTTCTACGACTATTTCTCGTTTGTGTTGCTGGTTCAACATTCCGTTCTAACATTATTTTGATTCTTTCTAACATCTACAATAAATTTCTGCTTAAAGCAATACATTTTTAAGCACTTGTTTCTTGAGCAAGATACGTCAATTCCTCTTGTCGCAACTGTCTCTGCGACTTTGACAACACTGTACCGATCCATGCGATATCGGGCGGTGTATACGCGCCTATTTGCTGGGCGTCCTTACACCCGGTGTCCCAACTAAAGATTCCATAGAGCGTGTAGTGATTGCCGTCCGTAGAACAAGCTAAAGCACTTCCGTAGTCCACCTAAAAATGATAAATATTATACCGATAACAATGGGGTTAAAACATATAATATCTGCAAATGTAAGAAGAAAATATAAAGTCAAGTGATACCAACCTTGCATAAATCATTATCCGATTGTGCGCAAATTGTATTTTCTCGCTTGTGCTGTACAAAATCGGTATAAGCAGATTGGAGAGATTTCTGACATTGTTGGCTGTCAATTACATTGACATTGACAAGTCGCATAATAGAATCTCTTAAATGAACTAAAAAAAGTTTGACATACACAAAATAATTTAATATTAGTATAAACTAATAGAATATTACGGTTTAATCAACCTATATCTTATCGTCAGTCTTAATAGTGCGGTAATAAATATACAAAGTGTCTCAATAAATAGTGTTCGTTTACATCGTGAATTCTTTTATGTATAAGGTACACGTCGTACTGTACAGTGACTCGTTTTTAAGGTAAGTTTACATTCCACGTGAGTATTGAATTGTTTATTTGTTTAGAGAAATGTGTGTTTCAGTACTCACTTTGTAGTACTTTCTTGCCCCATCCGGTTGTAATGCACTTCCCTTGGGGTGGTTCGTTTGCATTCGGCAGACATATTGTTCCAATATTCTGGGCGGGTCGTAGTTTCTCTTTTAACACTAACAGAGCTAAGTCGTCCTTAAGGTTACCTCGTACATAGTTCGGGTGTCTTAAAATGGCAGCCACTTTCACAATCTGGAAGGGTAATGGTTCTTCGTCGATACCAAGCTTCCATTCGCCTCCCTTGATCAAAACGTCGGAAGAATCCAAACTGAAATGCAAAGGAAACATTTTGAATGTGTGTTAATTTTGTGGATTTTTTTGTTATTCATACCCATCAAGACAATGAGCTGATGTTAATACCACGTTTCGCTTAATAATTGCTCCTCCACAGAGTAAGCTTCTATTGGAGTCTCTTAGAATCATAGCTTGCCATGGGATTTCAGCAAAGTGAGCGTCCAATAGTCCAGGTCCCTTTGGTTGCGTGTCCTGAAATTTAAAAAATACTCATTTTCGTATATCTATGAACATATTGGTATTTCGGACGTACATAGTGTCTTTCATCGCATGTAGCTGGTGCCCTGGTGGTTGCAAACAGCGTTTGAGGAGGACTAGCTGTCCCACCGGATCTCGTTATTCTCGCTCGATTACCTCGGGAACTGCGCTTCCTTACTGGAAGACTGTATTGTCCCAAAGAAGGATCTTCCCTGTATTGTCCGTTATCAATACCATTAACTAAGTTCGCAGAGGGCCATGGGTCTTTATAATCCAAATCTCTGCAGCATTTGCCTCCGGTAATTCCTTCAGCAGGGTCCGTACAATCCTAAAGAAACACAAATTTGGTGCAGATATAAACGTCTTTCTATTCTATAGGAATAGTGGCTTTATTAGCTGTTTAATAATGGACGTACCGTTAATGGGACCTTGCTCAACTCTTGATCTTTAGTGAAAACGACCGGTACAGGTGAGATGGTACCTTCTGCAGTACAATAGATCTCCTGAACGCACTTTAAGGCAGCTGCGCATCCAGACGGCGCTGGACCCGTTTCCTTTGGTGTTGCGGCTGTGGGTATGCCAATGTATGTTGGGCCATTATTCGCTGAATCAGGACTGTTGTCTTCGGGTTCTTCAGGTTTCTTGGCAATGAAGCCACTGAAAATGGAATTGCAGATTTTTAGATGAATGGGAATATTTTGGATGGGAGGATTTCGATAGAGTATCAATTTATCGCGAAAAGAACAAAATTAACAGCTACAAGAAGTACAATTACCTGTTTATAGCTGATCCGCTCGTTTCTTTGTCTTGTGGCGCTGGGGGTAAATATCCATTATTGACCCTTGGAGGCTGGGTTACTGTAACAACATTCGTGGGTAGTGGGAAAGAAGGTGTCGGCCTTGGATAGTGATAACCATCTGTGGGAGGAGGTGGTGATGGAGTAGCCCGAGTTATGCAACGTCCATTCTGCAGATAGGTGTTACCGGTGCAAACGATTGGAGGCGGCGGTGGTGGTGTTGGACGTGATACACAGACACCGTTTTGGAAGTAAGTATTACCCGTGCAGACAATTGGTGGAGGTGGTGGCGGGGGAGGAGTGGATCGATTTATACAGCGGCCATTTTGAAGATATGTATTACCAGAGCAAACTATTGGCGGAGGAAGTGGAGGTGTAGGCCGGGGTACACAAACACCGTTTTGTAAGTAAGTGTTGTATGTGCAGATGATTGGTGGAGGGGGCGTGGACCCAGGTATACAGCGTCCATTTTGAAGATACGTATTACCAGTGCAAATAATTGGAGGTGGAGGCGTAGGCCGAGGTACACATACACCGTTTTGTAAATAAGTATTACTCGTGCAGACGATTGGAGGAGGTGGTGTAGTCCGAGGTACACAAAGACCATTTTGAAGATATGTATTATCAGTGCAAACTATTGGCGGTGGAGGTGAAGGTGTGGGCCGAGGTACACATACACCGTTTTGTAAATAAGTGTTGCCTGTGCAGACAATTGGTGGAGGTGGTGGCGGAGGAGTAGGTCGAGGCACACAGCGGCCATTTTGAAGATACGTATTACCAGTGCAAAGTATTGGCGGTGGAGGTGGAGGAGTTGGTCGCTGCACACAACGGCCGTTTTGAAGATACGTATTACCAGTGCAAACGGTAAGCGGTGGAGTTGGAGGAGTTGGTCGAGGAACACAACGTCCGTTTTGTTCGTAGGTGTTGCCAGTGCAAACTAACTGACAACGGTTGTTGATTAATTGCTCTTCGCCATAGCAAGTAATTGTAGCAGGTGGAGTTTGCCTTGGCACGCAAATGCCATTCTGCAGATACGTGTTTCCTGTGCAAATTACTTGAGGTGGTGTACTTCTTGGCACGCAGCGTCCATTCACTAAATATGTGTTACCAGTGCAACTGACTGTCGTAGGCAGTTCGAACGATGGCGTGGGTCTTGTATAGGTGTATCCGGTTGACCTTTGAGTTGTTCGCTGTGTAGTAGTTGGTGTATAGTAGTTGTTATTGAAAGTAGATTCAGTACTATGTTCCACGCAAATTCCATTCTGCAGTACCGCATTACCCCTGCACACTATTTGACAGCGTCCATTAACCAGCTGCTCTTCACCAGAGCAAATTTGTTGGCACTGTCCGTTAATCGGTCGAGTATTACCAGAGCATACAATCTGACACTGACCGTTAACATACTGTTGTCCAGGACCACATTGGGGTCTTGGACGCGGAGTGGGTGTTATCAAAGGCGGACTTGGCTTCGGGTAGGTGTATCCTCCAGTTGTAGTTGTTGCCCTAGGTACGCAGCGCCCATTAAATAAATATGTGTTACCGACACACGTAAGTGGTGGAGGAGGTGGTGTTGCTCTTGGTACACACACACCATTTTGCAGATAAGTATTACCCGTGCAAACGATCTGTGGAGGAGTCGGTCTGGACACACATAATCCGTTAACTAAGTAAGTGTTTCCAGAACAGATCGGTGCTGGAGGTGGTGTTGATTTCGGCAAACATTGCCCGTTAACTAGATAAGTGTTACCAGTACAGATTGGTACAGGCCTTTCAGTTGGTCGAGCAACACATAGACCGTTAACTAAATATGAATTTCCGGTGCAGATAATTGGTTGTGGTGCAGATGTCGGTCGTGCAACGCAAACACCATTTTGTTCGTAGGTGTTACCAACGCAGACTAATTGGCAGCGGCCGTTGATTAGTTGTTGCTGGCCAAAGCAGGAGGGTGCAGGAGGAGGGGTTGGCCTAGGCACACAAAGTCCATTAACTAAGTATGTGTTACCTGTACAACTTAGTGGGAGAGGTGGTGGAGTTGGTCTTGGGACACATATGCCATTTTGTTCGTACGTATTGCCACTACACACTAATTGACAGCGGCCATTGATTAGTTGTTGGTTGCCATAACAGGAGGAAGTAGGAGGAGGGGTTGGCCTAGGCACACAAAGTCCATTAACTAAGTATGTGTTACCTGTACAACTTAGTGGGAGAGGTGGTGGAGTTGGTCTTGGGACACATATGCCATTTTGTTCGTACGTATTGCCACTACACACTAATTGACAGCGGCCATTGATTAGTTGTTGGTTGCCATAACAGGAGGAAGTAGGAGGAGGGGTTGGCCTAGGCATACAAAGTCCATTAACTAAGTATGTGTTACCTGTACAACTTAGTGGGAGAGGTGGTGGAGTTGGTCTTGGGACACATATGCCATTTTGTTCGTACGTATTGCCACTACACACTAATTGACAGCGGCCGTTGATTAGTTGTTGGTTGCCATAACAGGAGGGAGCAGGAGGAGGGGTTGGCCTAGGCACACAACGTCCATTAACTAAGTATGTGTTACCGCTACAAGATGGTGGTGGTGTACTTCTCGATATACAGCGACCATTTTGCAGATATGTGTTGCCAGTGCATATAATCTCTACTGGTGGAGGAGGTGGTGTAGGTCTTGGAACGCAGACGCCATTTTGAAGATAGTTGTTTGGTGCACAAGTGATTTGTGGTTTGGATGTTGGTGGAGCAGGAGGTAAGTACGTGGCAGGTGTTTGACGGGGTACACAACGGCCGTTTTGCAAGTATGTAGTCTCAGGACATGTAATGGGTTGTGGAGTAGGTGTTGGTCGAGGTACACATATTCCATTCTGTTCATACGTATTTCCCATACATATTAATTGACATCGGCCATTAATCAATTGTTGGTTGCCATAGCAACTAGGCGTCTGTGGCGGCGTAGGTCTTGGTGGTGTTGGTCTTGGTACACATACGCCATTTTGTTCATAAGTATTTACTGTACAGACTAATTGACAACGACCATTTATCAATTGTTGGTCACCATTGCAACTAGGCGTCGGTGGAGGAGTAGGTCTTGGTGGTGTTGGTCTTGGTACACATACGCCATTTTGTTCATAAGTATTTCCTGTGCAGACTAATTGACAGCGGCCATTAATCAATTGTTGATTGCCATAGCAACTAGGCGTCAGTGGAGGAGTAGGTCTTGGTACACATACGCCATTTTGTTCATAAGTATTTCCTGTACAGACTAATTGACAGCGGCCATTAATCAATTGTTGATTGCCATAGCAACTAGACGTTGGTGGAAGAGTAGGTTTTGGTGGTGTTGGTCTTGGTACACATACGCCATTTTGTTCATAAGTATGTCCTGTACAGACTAATTGACAGCGGCCATTAATCAATTGTTGATTGCCATAGCAACTAGACGTTGGTGGAGGAGTATGTTTTGGTGGTGTTGGTCTTGGTACGCATACACCATTTTCTTCATAAGTATTTCCTGTACAGACTAATTGACAGCGGCCATTAATCAATTGTTGATTGCCATAGCAACTAGACGTTGGTGGAAGAGTAGGTTTTGGTGGTGTTGGTCTTGGTACACATACGCCATTTTGTTCATAAGTATGTCCTGTACAGACTAATTGACAGCGGCCATTAATCAATTGTTGATTGCCATAGCAACTAGACGTTGGTGGAAGAGTTGGTTTTGGTGGTGTTGGTCTTGGTACACATACGCCATTTTGTTCATAAGTATTTCCTGTACAGTCTAATTGACAGCGGCCATTAATCAATTGTTGATTGCCATAGCAACTAGACATCGGTGGAGGAGTAGGTCTTGGTACACATACGCCATTTTGTTCATAAGTATGTCCTGTACAGACTAATTGACAGCGGCCATTAATCAATTGTTGATTGCCATAGCAACTAGACGTTGGTGGAAGAGTAGGTTTTGGTGGTGTTGGTCTTGGTACACATACGCCATTTTGTTCATAAGTATGTCCTGTACAGACTAATTGACAGCGGCCATTAATCAATTGTTGATTGCCATAGCAACTAGACGTTGGTGGAAGAGTTGGTTTTGGTGGTGTTGGTCTTGGTACACATACGCCATTTTGTTCATAAGTATTTCCTGTACAGTCTAATTGACAGCGGCCATTAATCAATTGTTGATTGCCATAGCAACTAGACGTCGGTGGAGGAGTAGGTCTTGGTATACATACGCCATTTTGTTCATAAGTATTTCCTGTACAGACTAATTGACAGCGGCCATTAATCAATTGTTGATTGCCATAGCAACTAGACGTTGGTGGAAGAGTAGGTTTTGGTGGTGTTGGTCTTGCTACACATACCCCATTTTGTTCATAAGTATTTCCTATACAGGCTAATTGACAGCGGCCATTAATCAATTGTTGATTGCCATAGCAACTAGACGTTGGTGGTAGAGTAGGTCTTGGTGGTGTTGGTCTTGGTACACATACGCCATTTTGTTCATAAGTATTTACTGTACAGACTAATTGACAACGACCATTTATCAATTGTTGGTCAGCATTGCAACTAGGTGTCGGTAGAGGAGTAGGTCTTGGTGGTGTTGGTCTTGGTACACATACGCCATTTTGTTCATAAGTATTTCCTGTGCACATTAATTGACAGCGGCCATTAATCAATTGTTGATTTCCATAGCAACTAGACGTTGGTGGAGGAGTAGGTCTTGGTGGTGTTGGTCTTGGTACACATACGCCATTTTGTTCATAAGTATTTCCTGTACATACTAATTGACAGCGGCCATTAATCAATTGTTGGTCACCATAACAATTAGGCGTAGGTGGTGGAGTTGGCCTTGGTACGCAAATACCATTTTGTTCTATGGTACCACCAGTACAGATCAGCCTGCAAACTCCATTGACTAGTTGTTGATTGCCAGTACACTGGGGTCTTGGTGTAGTAGCTGGAGGTAAGTATTCAGTTGGTGTTGGCTTAACAACACAACGACCATTTACTTCGTAGGTATTGCCAGTGCAAACTAGTTGGCAACGGCCATTGATATATTGTTGATTACCGGTACATTGGGGCCTTGTTGGTGGTATGGTAGGCCTTGGCTGGCAAACGCCATTGACAAGTTGTTCGTTGAAATCGCAACGTGGCACAAATGGACCTGGAGTTTCTGGCCTAAATGTAGGTGGTGGCAATGTAGGTCGGGGGACACAGATGCCATTTTGTTCGTAGGTGTTGCCAGTACAGACGAGTTGACAACGTCCATTGATTAGTTGTTGATTGCCATAGCAAGTGGAGGCAGGAGTTGGAGTTGGCCGTGGTGGAGTTGGTCTTGGCACGCATACGCCACCCTGTTCATAAGTATTGCCGGAACAAACCAATTGACAACGTCCATTGATTAGTTGTTCATTGCCCATGCAAATGGGCATATGTGGTAGTAACGGTTTGGGCACACATCTGCCGTTCACGAGATTTTGATCTTGTCTACACGTTATCACCACCTCAGGCCTAGTCTCTTTCGGTGGTATATACGCTGGACCTTGTAGAGTATTAGAGAACCGAACATCGCTATCAAACTGCACGTCGGAGTAATCCGGTGTAGGACCGAAGATGTTATTGTTGACAGCACGGGGTGGCTTCGATGTTGTGGAGCCAATTCGGTTCTTGTTAGCACCGGTTTCTCCAGCGACAGAAATGAAGGGCTTTAGGTCAGTGTTGGACACGTGGCTACTTTTACCGGAGGAGATGAAGTTGTTGTTGAACTCTGAGATCTTGTTGGGCTTGCTCTCGCAACAGACTTCAGTTTGTTCATTACAGAATTTAAGCTGAAATAGCAATAAAGGATATATGTATTATTTCAGATTTTTTTTTCAAGTCCTATTACAGAATAACTTTCATCCTCTAGTATTTTGTATAGTTCATCTATGAGTTGCATTCATTTGATGCTAGGTACTGTCTATGCGAATGGATGACAAATGTCTTTGGGGCATAGTATTTTAAATTTAATTGTTAATTTAACAATTTGAATACTTTATATATATATTGTATTCTATCTACTACAGATAGTTGCAATGACATTTTAAAAGGCATAAATCGATTGCGTAACATATATGGTGGTACCACGCGGTGACTTGTGGTACGTATAAAGCATAGGAATCACTACGCCGTTAAAGCTATCAAATCAACTATATTGCTTGCTGTTCAGACCATCTCTGAGTGACTGAACAATGACTTACCGTATGTAGACGATAAATGAATTAATCCGTAGGGTACCACCTAAATTATACATGGTTAAATCAAATAAATCGGTTGTGGTACAATGTAAAGGTATATCACTACATAAAATCACCCAACATATTGTGGAATTGAAACAATAGCATGCTATTAAGCCAAAATGACTACTTAAAAAAATTGAGCGAACTCTTTAAGAACATTATTCGTCTATAAATATCTGAGTACCCCGTATTAAAAAGTACCATGTGTAATTTGATGATGCGTACTATGGCCTTTGCACTCTAAAATGTTACAATACAATCTTCTTCGTTAGATAAGAAATACGTGTGGTGCGATCGGCTTTGATACTACGCTGCTGTAAGTTGCTACAGTACTTGCTCATAAATAATCCAGGTTTTTATTGAATAAAAATATTAATGTGTTACTAAGGCAGAACCGTGAAGAATGACAAAACTGTTTTTGTTTATTAACACCTTTGTAGATTTTCTGTTGCTGATGTTGTTAAGGCGGCAAAACAAATTATTTCCGTGAAAGTTGGTACTACTAAAATATGTGGGCTTCCAGTTTCTTATAAAATCCATCATTATTATAAACGCTTAGAATTTTTTGAACTATCTGAACAGAAAAGTATTTAATAAGAGCTAAGATAGATTTAGTAATGCTTTCAAACCATTACATAAGTAATCAACAATTTGAAGAGGTACTGCTTCAGTTTGTATGAGAAGATACCAAGGCATTGTACAATGATGTGTGATTTGTGCAATTTGTTGCATGTATCCTCAGGTTAAAGCCACTTAAATTCATTTAAGTTAATTTACTGTTCTCTTGTCTGGTAGTACTAACTCAAGAAACACAAGAGCTATGTAATTGATTAACATATCGAAGAAAACTATTGATTAATACCTTCTTTTGAACTCTGAATATTTGGTAAAAACATACCTCCATTGATGTATTACATTAGTGAAGAAATTCTTAAGTAGTTAATAAAATAACGATAGCCAATGTTCGCTGAGCGGTACTGCACATGAAGAAGAAGGTACTGCCCCAGTCATACGTTTTTATTGATACTACAGTGTTATATGATACAAATGATCATAATTTTCAATAGGAACATTCCACACAGATGTTATCTAATGAGTTAATCAGACAATTAACAGGTTCTCAATCAACTTAAGTCACAGTTCGACCTGTAACATTCATCTATAGTATTATCTAAGTCAATAAGGTAGTACTTTATAATTCGATACTATATCTGTTGAACATGATACGTGACTTCAATTGTGGGTGAAATTTCAAGAGGTAATAGTTCATCTTCTTAATTTGCGAAAAGAAAAATATACAGCTGATTATAAAAATTGGTACTCCTAGTGGTAAGCGCAAGTTTTTAATATTTGACATCTGCTGTCAGTTTTCTAACGCTTCCATATGTAATTAAATTTATCTTACATTTTATACTTCACGAAGCAAAACCCCTACATTATAAATATCCAATGATATGTATTACAATAGTACTCGAGAATTCATCTTCTTGGAGTTAAATCAAGATTTTACCCAAAACTTCCTAAACATATATTTACATATACGATTTTAGATTTTTATTTCGTCAAATAAAATCAGTAAATCGTGAAATATTTTATTGTATGTTTTTATTTATGCCATATTTGTTTTTCGGTACTCATTAGTACCGTACTTTAAATCAATGTACCTTATATGCATGTTTGTCGTAAGTTGCATATTTATGTAAAGAGTGAAGACGACCATCAAGATCATTAATTACAAATGCGTACTACCTCGGGTACTATCTAAGATTAACACTTCGTTTCGTGATATATCTCGCAATGTTGATATCTCCATATCTCGGTATTCTAATGTATGTGGACATGACAGGCGCCAAGGTGACGTCATGATGGTACCGTCTGATTTATGGGTACCATCGTGCCATTAATGGGTACCAACACATGTATAAAAATATACGAAGTACTTTCGGCTCATGTAGTCTAGATTACTGATTAAAGCGGAATAAGCTTAATTAGAGAGTGGACTTTAGAAAAGTGAAGGTGGTACTACTAATTAAAATGCGTTTGTATTGAACGTACGGTACTTGAATGTCTATATCAAAACTTTTAAAATAAATGTGCCGAATAAAGAGGTGTGTATGATATATATACATGAAAATATAATATGTAGTTGTAATAGTATTGATTGCAGTACCGTAGTAGTACCACATAAATATTATATAAGTATAAAAATTGGATAGTTTGTTTCTCATCTATATAATAATTCTTATAATTGCGATATCTAACATTTGCGGGATGATTAAAAGCGTCCTTGAACTTTAGCGGTGATTATAGAAGGTACCACTGTGCAAAAGTAACACACTAGAGGTACCATACCGCGGTCACGAACTGATATTTACTTCTTCTATGGGGCAGCGGTGGATGCAATAAATAATAACGCATAAAAAATTGCCTATTTCGATCTTTGCGAGTTGTACCGCCAGAGTAATATGTGTACTACCATCATAAAATCTGGAAAGGTTAAATTTGATTGTGCGAAACAAAATGTGATCGAGTCCGTATTATATGGACTGCGGACATTTAAAAATGCGTACGTAATTATTAAAAATTTGTTGTGTGATGGAATCATTTAGATGGTACTAAAAATTAGGCAATAGAGCAATAAGCTATATTTATAGGCGATTATAAAATAACTAAAGAAATGAAGAATTGTAGAGGAATCCTAGAATCTGTCAATAGATTACAAAAATATATTGTCAGTAGTTTTTTTTATAAGTATTTCTAAATTCCAATTTAACTGATTTCGTAATATTTAATATTTGTTGATTTAAGTAAATGATTTTTTGTAATTTCTCGACGTTACGAATTAATTTAATTGCCATTGCAAAACTGGATAAACTGGCGAATACGGACACGTATTCTGTAAACGCAAGAGTACCATTTATATGTAAAAGAGTTATATACCAGTTATTCCATACAATGCGTATTAAATTAATAATAACACATCAAATAGTTTGAATTGTTGCTGCAATTGATCATTAATCGAACATGAATAGAATATATACAGTGTGACTCTATTATAAATAATGTATTATAGAAAGGCAACGTTTGTTTGTTCATTTGATTTATATCGTTACAGTTTTTTCGGTATTTTTATTTAAGAACATCCTGTAGATACACAGACATGTTATATATGCGAATTTAGGTAAAGGATGTGTCCAATCGCGTGGTAGTACGCCGGTACTTATAAAGAAGACACCATCGACCGCCGCCGCACTTCAGATCAATTTGCGGAGAAAGTGAATGTTTTTTTATAGTTATTTTACAAAAGTACAGCCGCGAATCGAACGCATCTTTAAACGAGTAGTACCATCGTCCGCGTATAAGTCTTACGGTACATCGTGAACCTTTATATCAATTTGTTTCTTATGATACTGAAGGACCACCAGATATTTGTTAGTACTGCAGTAAATATTTATAGGTTGGTTATGCGTGGCTGTAGATACACTTATAATTTATTATTATGGTACCCGGTACTATATTTTGAGTATAAATTGCGGTAATACTGCCAGAGGGCTTCAGAAACTCCAAATTGTACATACAGGTTGATTCATTTTATTGCCCCATCCAAATAAAATACTTTAACAAATCGCAGACTTATTTTGAAAATAATAAATATTTAGTTAAAGAGTCCGCAATCCTAAAGATTGGTTGGAAACAGCACGCCATGCCGATCTATCCTGAGCTAATCCCTTCATCTCCCTATAGCTATTCATCTCAACGTCTTCAACTATCTGACTCACATACTCCAATCTAGGCCTACCTACCCCTCTCTTTCCCTCCACTCTACCTTCTATGATCAATTGCATAATCCCCCCATGCCTAAGAATATGCCCTACTAATCTGTCTCTCCTACGCTGTAACACTCTCCAGATACTTCTCTTCTCCCCTACTAACTCTAGTACAGCTTCATTTGTTACTTTATCTTCCCAACCAATCCTCATCATCCTCCTATAACACCACATTTCGAATGCTTGTAATCTACGCTTCTCTTCCTTTCCTATAGTCCACGCCTCACACCCGTACAGTGTTACACTCCAAACATATACCTTCAGTAATCTTTTTCTAATACCCAAGTCAATATTTGATCTTAAAATCTGTTCTTTTTCTACGAATGCCTTCCTACCCTGTGCTATCCTGCCTATATCTACCTTGCTTCAATTATCTTTTGTGATTCTACTGCCTAAATAACAAAAATCTGACACTTCTTCGATTCTATTATCTCCTATTGAGATCCTCATTTTTCTACTGCATTCCTTTTTGTCACACCTCATCACTTTAGTTTTACCTATATTTATTTTCATGTTAAAATCCCTAGTCAATACTGCCTGCATACCATTCAATACCCTTTCTAAATTCTTTTCGCTTTCTTCCAATATAGCTATATCGTCGGCGAATCTCAACATATATATTTTCTCTCCCTGTACATTCACACCTACACTATACTCTTCTTTTACTTTGTTTATTGCATCTTCTATATATAGATTAAATAATAACGGTGAGAGTGTACATCCCTGCCGAACTCCCTTCCCTATTTTTGCTACCTCTTCTTCCCCCTCAATTCTAACTAAGGCAGTTTGGTGTTTATATAAATTAAAAATTATTCTCCTATCCTTATAATCTATACTCGTTTCTTTTAAAATTCTAAACATTATGTCCCAATCTACATTATCAAATGCCTTTTCTAAGTCTACAAAAGCTATGCAAGTTACCTTTCCTACCCTATTTCTTTTTTCTACTACCGTTCTTAGTGCTAGAATCGCCTCTCTCGTCCCTCTGTTTTTCCTAAAACCAAACTGATCTTCTCCTAGCCTTTCCTCTACTTTATTTTCTAATCTCCTATAAATAATCTTTAATAATATCTTCGATGCATGTGATAGTAGGCTAATGGTCCTATAGTTCTCACACAAATTAGCTCCTACTTTCTTCGGCATTGTTACTATTCTACTACGCTGAAAATCCTGTGGTACTTCTCCCTTCTCATATATTTTACAAACTAACCTGTATAATCGCTCCTGCATTTTTTTCCCTGCGTGTTTTATTAATTCGGCTGGTATCATATCAATCCCCGCTGCTTTGTTATTCCGTAAATCATTTAATGCTCTATGAAACTCTGACCTAAGTATGCTAGGACCTAAGTCATCCTCATCTATCTGTTCCACACTTTCTAGCTCCTCCATGTCCTGCCTACCTTTATATAAATCTTCAAGATACTCCTTCCATCTTCTAGCTTTTTCTTTATTTTCTGTGAGTTCCTTACCCTGCTTATCACATATAATGTTACCCTTTGGTTTTACTTTAGAAAAATGTGACTTAATTTTCCTGTAGCCCAAATCTACTTTACCTCTTCTCATATCCTCCTCAATATCCTCACAATTTCCTTTTATCCACTCTTCTTTCGCTAGCTTGCATTTCCTATTAATTAAGTTCCTTAGTTCCTTATATTTTTTCTGTCCTGCTTCTGTGTTTCCTATTTTAATTTTCCTTCTTGCTTCTATCATTTCAACTATTTATTATATTTATTATATTAATAAATATAATAACAATATTTTCTTAAGCCGAGAATATTTGACACCTTAGAGTCGCAAGAAATTTTAAATCTTAAAATGATAAAGTACCACCGTGCGAATAGTCTATTACAACAATAAAATTATTATTAAAATATGTTAAAATATGATTGCGAAGAAAAACAATTCATAGTTATGTTAATGCAACTGTTAAAATCAAGTAAAACTAGTACTACTTGAGTAGAACAACACCGTAAATATTTGACGGGTAATACTAAGCATAAGCACACTTCTGTAAAATTATTCAGATATATTCAATATCTCTATTATTGAATCATAACTAAATAAATGTAGTAATCTCAGTGTATAAACTAATAATAATTTTAATATAATTGGAAAAGTGGTACTCCTGTTGTTGGTTACTACCTGGGAATAATACATTGATAATCTCAACGGGAAAATGTGCTTTGTAATAGTAATAAATAGTAATTACTATAGTTCAAGGAAACTTATTGAACACGTTGAATTAAAAAAATATCTAGTACTGAGTGCTAAGTGAGATTTTAGTACTTTTACAGAAAATTTCTGTAAAAACAAAAAAAAGTCATTAAACTGCATTACTTATATAAATGAATTGCATGAATTATGTTCATGTTTGTCAAAATTCGGCCAAATTACCTTATCCAAATAACATTACAGTAGGTCATATTAACTAGATTAACTAGAATGCTATTGCTTATAAGATAAGGTCATGCACAACGTCTTCTTTAGCTTGTGTTATATTCACTTAAAATGGCATTTATTCGATAAATTATACACCAGCGCCATCTAATATAATAGCCATTGAGAATATATTCGTTAATTCGCTAAATATGTGTCAACGTGTTATTTTCCCGTTCTAAAATTTATTAAGCGTTACAACATATAATCGTATACCGAATAATTCATAGATGATGAACATATATTTATATAAAGCTATGAATGGAATGACGTGGCTCTGGTATAGTAGAATTTCTAGCCCAGATCCGTTGACAAGTATCAGCTGCATATTGTTGTGTTTAGATGATTTTATTGTATTTTGTTGAAAAAGCACAGTATGTTCATTTAAATATATCTATAAAATAAGCGTGGGCCTAGTAGAGATCCTTGCAGAACCCTGCTGTTTTTAAATGACAAGTTGGTTATTAATAAAAATTTTGGTCGGACATGCATATTTTAAATATGAAACTAGAAATGCGTTAAACACGGTATAATAAAATTGTACAACAAAAATAATAAACGCGAATTTGCTTTTTTAGCTTTTTTAACTATACAAAAAAAAATGCAAATGGGCTTATATAAATAATTGCCTGATCTTTCCAAAGCCACAAAATAATTACGTTAAGTTTGTTAATTACGCTGCAAATAAATTATCGAAAAGGTGCCTTTTCTGTGGTAATAATTTGGCACCTTGCCGAATGAAATTAACATTTTTAGCGCGCCGTACAATTTCTTCTGAGTTATGTAAGATGGTTGGAATGATACTTCTCCATAATTTAAATGAATTTACAAAACATCAATTAGTGCAAATTACTACATAACAAAAATATTCAGAATATAGTATTTTGGGTTCCGCAAGGACCCGTACTAGGCCCGAGTTTATTTATGATCTATATGTTATATAGCAAACAACGAGAACACTTTTATTGTTTTTAATAATAACATTTCTACAAATTGATTAAATGATTACAAAATAATCCCACTACCAAATCCATTGACATTTCAATTACCAGTTGACATTATACCTACGGTTAGACAATTGTACTATTTATTTAAATGTGGGTTTTGAAAACTGATCTAAACAGAATTAGCGCTATTCGTTGTATTGTTTCGTCCACTCTGTAAATGAACTACTGCACATATTTGAATATTTTATAGCTCTATCTTGGTCTGTAATGCCGCAGCGATATTTGCGTGTCTTTGTTAATCGTTCGTCATTAGTTTATTGCATTTGATTTGATATTTGCTAAACTCTCGAGCATTCTAGAAAAGTGTTCACAATGAACGATTCCATATTAAGTAATATCTCGGAGAGTGTTAAATAAAAGAAGCTGCGCGAGGAATGACTCAACAAAAGGCGTTAAAAGATATTTTGCTGCATTATAATTCCATTTTTTTAAATCAATATTGTGATAACTATCTATTGGTAATTTATGGTATGTTGACACAATTATTTATTAAATGTTATTTTACATACTGACGAAATACTAAAATGCTATTCTACAAAGAAACTGTTTATATTTCGTCGAAAGATCAAAGCGTGTATAGGTACCCACTTTAAAGTTTACATGTAATCAAAAGCATTTAACATTAACAATTGGTTTTGCAACACAATTCAATACACACTTGTAATACGTATTTAGCGTTAGCTAATACCGTTGAGTAATTAGCATTTTTCAGATGACCATGTGTAGCATTTAATAGTGACAGTAGATTGACGTACGTTCAACATAAAAAAACCTGCAGCAGGTATCATAGTATTGTCACTAATTGTCTTTTAGTATTCAATAAAATTACAGATGAAGTTATAAAGTCTCTTTATTAAACGTTGTAAAAAAAATTAATGCGGTTGAGCAACCAAAAAATTCGCAGTTTGCATAAAGATAGTACTCAATTTAATTAGTGACGCTTGTTTAATTTATATTTTACATGAAAATGAACAGATGGTATAAAGACAAACTTAAATATTACCATTAAGAGAAATATAGAGCATTTTCAAAACTAAAGAAATTAATTTGCATACATTTAGCTCAATATAAATGTCCCTATAATGACGTAGCTGGTATTTAAATGATATGTACGGTACGCATGCGTCATATAGAAAAAGTCATATACACCGTTGCCATATCGAATCTAAATGCTGATGTTAAAAGATACTTCTTTTTTGTAAAATGTAATGATGATCTGCTATATGCAATGGATACATTAATTTTTTTAAATTGATAATTGTTGCTGATGTAGAAGACCCGATTAGGTCATATAATAAATTAATCCACTTGATGCATAATAACAATAAATAACATCAATATTAAGATAGACAATACGTTTGACATATCACGAACGTCATAAATTTTTCTCTAAACATATCGAGACTTAATATTTCAATAGATGACTTAATTAATAGTGGAATATATTAAGTTATCTTATTGTTCTAGAAATTATGTCAGAGTATAATAATCGTATTTTTTGGAATCATAATTTTATGAATAATTGTATAGTTTTTTTGCAATACTTGAAATAAACCATCGTACTCAAACATTTTCAGTGAAAACGCATATATAATAAATACGAATGGTCTAAGTGTACATCCTTGCAGGACTGCTCATATATATATTCCAGTGTAGTTTATTAGGGATAAGTGAAATTAATAAAATTGACGAACCAACGTTTTTTTTAACGAGCTCAGACTGTCCCAATATTTTAATGAATCAATTAATATGTATATATAGCTTACGTATTAAATGCAATAGTTGCACAAGTATATATGGAAGAACGTTAAGAGCAACTTTACTCTGAGCTGTGTCAAAAGTCAAGGTTTTGTACATCCTTAAACTGCAGCCATCAGGCGATAAAATATTCATAATATTGTTTATTATAATAATGAAGACACTATACGGTAAAAAAAATATATTGTACGAGATTATTTAATGGACTAGCTCTACTAAAATGCCAACCCACATATGCTTGAGGACGTACATTCGTATTAAAAATGGATGAATTTGATATCTAAAAAAGAATTCTGGTTTAATAATGTCACGGGTATCGTTTTAATTAATTTTAAAAAAACAAAGCAATTAATTTGATGTCTTCGTGTATGTAAATTTTTAGTAGTTGGTAGTTCTATTTATCTGCTTTAATTAAAGCATCTCGATTTATATCTTAATTTCGCAAAGAAATAATTACATACAATTTTTCGAAGTAAACAAAATCAGATCGCACCTTCAGAAGAACTACTTGTAATAATTCGATTCCCACACTTAACAATAACATATAAAAAAAAATCGAAATGAACGAATAAAGTGCGTGGGCGTCGAAATATATGTCATATGGTAATTTCGATTGTAATTACTTTTAGACTCGAGTAAATATTACGGCATCGTTTTGATCGTTCGATAGAGAAAAGTGAAACTAATGCAATTAGGCGGCCGAAGGCATCCTTGATCTTGATATTTAGACGTTCTATTGTTCTTGTGTGTCAAATACACACAAATAGCAGCTGTTTTTAAATGACCGGATCAAAAAAAAATACTACGATACAACGATATAGTAAATAATATACATCTTCTTGAATAGTGGAACTGTTTGATTTGAACTACTTAGCTATAATAACAAGTGTTATAAGCTATAGATTAACAATCAATATTTACGGTGAAGAACAATTGGGTTTAAAGTTTTCACAGTATGTAAATAGAAGAACTAATTCGATTTCTGTCTTGAGCTCAAGGTTTACTCGTCGCTGTCATTTGCTTAAAAACTCTTGTTTCTGAGATGACCATTTGTAATACCAACGAAAATTCTTTCAAGTACGAAAAAATAATTACGACTATATTTTTATATAGTACGACTATATAGAAAAAAGTGGTTAATACCTAATTAGTTTATAAAAACTGTAAAAAAGTCAATAAGGTGTGGACATAGCTTTATAATTCAATATAATCATATGATAAAATGCAGATCTCATCTCGGAATTCTTTGGTAAGGCTCTGGCTACCTTAACCCGATGACATTTGCCTCTTTCGGTCGATTAACCAAGATGTTGCTCGTTTTGGATCGTAAATTGTATTATTTATTTAGTTACGATACTAATAATAATCATCAACAATCTGCCCCAGGTAGTATTTTGCTTCACAAATGTGAACAGTTGTAAATTTTATCTATTGTCTCTATATGAAGAAAAATTTATGACCCAATTGACAACGCTGGATTTTTGTGAAATTTGACAAATTAGCGAGAAATTGTAATTGAAATTGTCGCTTTAATTAAAGCGCGGCTCTATATCCTTTGTATATTTGTTCAAATGTCAAAAAGTTATAATCCAAAGCCAAATATTTGTTTTCTCTTTTGTGCCGACAGAATTTTTTAAGTTCATTGCAAAATTTGCTATTCTTAAGATGTTATTAATAATATATTATCACATTTTGTTGTTGTCGTACGCTACATCCTTTTTTATCCAACTTGTACTATTAAGTGTACAATTAAAAATAACTGTCAAAATAAAAACAAGTGGTTCTGGAAAGAATTCACTAGGTATCCCGCAAGGGTCTATAATTGGTCCGCTTCTATTTGATTTTTAATCATTTACAAAGAAGTACATTGATAGATAGAATGTCCTGTAAAAACTAATTAGTTGTATAGTAAATACGCATTTTTAACTCACGATGATGATAAATTGTATCTTTTTGTAAGATTTCCGCATTCGGATCTTCCGTGTAATTGCACTTGAATAAATTGTTGTCGGTTCGCGTAAATAATCAAAGACAAATGACCAATTATTCGATAGTACTACTATGAAGCGTCGAGATTGATGATTTATCGTGCTTAGCATATCAAATATGTTCCGCGGATTGTTTTATGTGAGGAATTGTTCGAATAATCGTAAATCAGTTGCAAAAATAGATGCGAAATAAATAAATCTTTGTGCAATTTCCGCTTGAAGGCACCAAGTGATTTTTGGATGGAATAAATGCATTTTAAAAATATGTCATTAAAAAGGAATCCAGCTCTATTGTTTAATGTAGAATTTATGAGGATATTAAAGAGTTATTGTATTATAAATAACTTATTTTTTCACATTATTCATGTAAATGTCAACTCTCGACTTAGAATGATGAATATTATTTTAAAAAAACGCTATTGGGTGTGAATTTGCAAATTCGCAATAATAATAACAATAATCGCAATAATTAGTTGGCGAAATAGAAACAAGTCTTCAGTAAACGACTACATCAGCTGCTGTTTCTCAATGAAATAATAAATATTACGTACAGCCGCTATGACAACCTCCAACAGCAACTAACTTACCAAGATAACGCAATCACGAAATAATAAACACGAACACTAATTATGAAGATAGAAGACAATTAGTCTACAATTACCTTAGTCTCATTAAATCGCAATTGTTATTTCGAAAAACTCTTACCGCCCAAAACAATCTTCATTTTCGTAAACTCACCCACTCGTCAATTCTTCATATTAAAACCTTCACAAAAACATTACCCTCGACTTACCGCCGTTCTCAAGTGCTCCACCCTGACATCGTCCACACTCACGAACCCCCGCTGGCACTTACTCATCGCCACGCAAGCGTACTCTTCCCCTTCGCATCTCACGCCCGCTATCTTAGCACCGAACGGTTGCACCCCAATGAACCCATCGCGGTCATCGATCATCTCGCCCGTGCCGGCGTGCGCGAGCCGCCCATTCAAGAATGGGTTCTGCTCCAGATCGTCGCGTATATTGGGCGGTTTCACGGCGAAACGAGCGCGTCCCGCGGCGAAATCATCGATGGCCCGCTTCAAGGGCGAGTTATCACCCTGCCACCAGTAGTTCCGCTGCGGTTCCTTGATTAGTAGTTCGTTTACATCGCTGGCAATGTTGTTGGCGTAGGTCGGATGGGCTAGGACTAGTGACAGGAGGGTGAGTGTCACTAGTGTCATAGTGGCGTGCGGTGTGTGTTTGAACTACTTTATGCGGTAGTACCTGGAAATGTGAGATAGAATTGGGGTTGGTTCTGTTGCTTGTTTTGATGAAGTGATTTGCAAATGGTCTTGTGATAGTTTTTCATATCTAGTTTATTTTGTGTTATTTTTCCTCCATGTCTAATTAGACTTATTTTTTGTATTAATTAATACTCGTAGCATTAATAGTCTATTAAAAATTGGTACAACAAGGTTATGAAAAATATTTGCACACATTTGATACTGCTAGATTTTACAAGTACTTTTTATATGTCGATAAATTGCTTGCCATATAATCAAAGTACTTAATGGTCGATGATGATGATACCGCTGACCCACGGTACCACCTTATGCAATTTATATTATATTATAATAAAATTTGAATATATTTTACTTTCTCTTTGCATATAGTACTGAAACATATGATCCCAAGCAAAACTTCGTCGCTAAATATATACGCTTTTTATATACATACATGCTTATTGGACAGTAATTTAAAAGAGGTTTGGGTACATTTTTTCGATACCCATGATTTTGCAAAATTGGTAGTTTAAAGATCGGATATCAAAATGAATGTTTCATTAATTTAAAGAATTTTACCTAGTTCCTGCATCCGATTTTTTAATGTACTTAACTGTTTAGAAATAGTTTTTGTTTCGTTTAGTTTGCTTAAGATTCTTTAATATGTTATCGCGATTTGTCTCGACCATTAATTTGTCCGCGCCTGCTTTATTTACATATTGATTATTTTTTTAAGATACAAGAAAGTGTCGTGAAGATGCGTTTTAATATATTACAACATTCCATGTCACTTTTTACGAATATTTATTATAATTTAACATCACTTCATCAAAAATTTGCAATAATATTACAATACTACCAGTCATTTTAATCGCCCTTTTTAATAAAGATAAATTATAACATTTATATAGGGTAGTTCAATGAAAACGGCATAAAAAACGATTGTTTTCTGTTTTATTTTAAAAGTTTAACTGCAATTAACTCATTGCCAAGTTGCTCTTGTATATTTGATTCTGTATAATAAAAATAGTAATTTTGAAAAGGTTAAACATGTTATTTGAAGATGAGAACACTAAAAGGTCATTGCCGAATTTTTCCTCGTGCCTCACAATCCTCTTCTCATTGTCGAAATTGACAAAAAAAAACTGGTCAATTGATTTTGCTATAAATTCTTTTTGTGTCTCGCATGAATTTTATTTATTTATTACGTTGGTAACGCTGGAATCGCTTGTGTCAAAGTGAAACTATATCTTCAGTGGTATAACATTATTTGACACAGGTATTAGCCTACCAAAATCAGAGAAATAATCAATTATTACTTGTTTAGAATGTTCTTTCGTAAAACAATCGCATTTCTAAACATTTCACAAGACGTTTATTTAAAAAATGACATCCCTGTATTTTTTGCTTCGGGAAAAAAAAAACTTTGAATTTTGCAAACCATTCGTTTCTTCAATTTAATTCGTGCACGCTACTGTATTTGAATAAAAATCTTCTTCAAATATTCCGAAGCTACGACCTTGCCATTTTTCACTGGACACCTATGCATTAATTAGCTACAGTATGTTGCAAAATCACCAGTTAATATCACGCAATATACCACACTTTGTATAAAGATCATTCTAAGATCACTCACGTATTTAATTGCGGTTATTAATAGCATTGGGAATTTTTATTTAACCAGATACTACACGTTGAATTTGGAACAAGTTTCTTGGCAGACTCGGATTTTAGAAAAAACTGTGTTCTTCGTATTAAAAAATAATTAATTTGGAGGCGAAATGAATATTACAATTATTTTTGCGCCAATTTTTAAATTTGATCTGACAATAATTTCGATGTTTGGCCGTTAAATGTTTTTAATACGCCCCTGTCCTATTTATTTTTATATGCAAACTTAACGTTTCGCATTCTATTAGTGAAGTGTTAGAATCTTTACTTATTTTGTAAAAAAATTAACGTCGTATTAGTATAGTGAGAGTACGATACTGTAAAAATCGAAAAATTACGAAATATTTTGCCAGACTAAATAAAATAAAGTACTTCGTATATTCAATTCTTAGTTACTTAAAAAAAATCGCGCTTATTTTTGGTAATTAAATCTAAATTTGATTGAATTATAGCTTTGAACGAGCTGATATCGTCAATAGCGAACAATTAAATTCAAACCCGGATTTGCTCGTGCAGTGCTAACTTTGACGTTTGGTTTTACCGTTTGTGGTACCCTCGATGAATCTACCAATTAAACGCTCGAATAGGAAGAGATCTGTCATCGATAACAAATGCCGCATACTTGAAACTAATAAACGCTAATTGTATAATGAATACCAACTACTTGATAAAACCACATAATTAAAAGCGAACGCTTTTATATTGGGCATCGGACTTGAGAAATGATTATTGTTGAGGTTATCGCGAAGCAATATCACACATACTAAATAATTGTTCTTGTAAAATTTTAACATATTTAATATTATCGCGCTTCGTGAAAAAAAAACTGAATCATTCGCATTGCAATGCAATAATTCACGTGTATGTGCAATATATATTTTTTGTTTATTTCGAATAGGCATAACAATTGTTTTGCATTAAAGAGACGCCTTATAACGAATAGAATTACGCAAGAAACCGTTGCAGTTTACTATAATATATAGGATCAACAAATCTACGTTTCTTACACATCACCCTCATTTTAGGGTGGCATACACACCCATCAAATTAAATACATCCATATTTATCATCCTAAACGCATTTTTCTCTCGAAACACGTTTCGCTATTCGCTTCTGTCGAATAATTCGTGCTTTTATTATTTAGCGAACACCCTGTACATCTTCAGGTGTGCATATATGTATATAGCGTTCAGAAATTAAGTTGCAATTAAAACAAATTCGTTGGGTAACTTCTTTATCATCTGGTTTCTTCTTCTCCAAACTCGAGGTGAATGTACGTTATGGGTTTGTTTGTTAGTGTGTCTGCATTATTTCTTATTTGCTATATAATATAAAATGTTTTATTTAATATATGTATAGGTATTTAGAAACATTTTGACATTTGCCTTTTCGAAATATCTGTCATATAGTGGCGTAACCACAAATTTATATAAAAGATGCAATAAGAAGAAATAGTTGCGAAAGATTGTAATTACTAATTATATTTTTATATAGTACTTGAATTTTACTATATTACGGTATTACCGGTATGATTTTTATTTATTTATTTATCGCTTGATTATAAAATCGTTTAATATATTTTAATTGATTACAAATTTTTAATTTTAATTATTTTTAAAGTCCATTCACTAATCATTTTTGAGAAGGGTATATGTTTATATTATTAAAAATTTGTTATACTATAAGAAAAACTTTTAGAAATAATAATAAAAGTAACTTACCAGTACTAAACAAATATAATTCCAACACAGTCACAACCTTCCGGTCGGGCAAACCACTGTTAAAAATTACCCCCCCTGAAAAGTTCAGCAATCGAATTATCAGTTTTAAAAGGGTACCGCTTGAGATTTGGTACAAACGCACCCCCCGCCGATTCTTACAATCCCGGTATCACAGTTGGTGTTTGCTATGAGCGATGTTCACCTCGCGATGACTTCGGGGCGTCTTCGCTTATCCCAGTGGTACCATCCGATTTAGTACTACCACAATGCCACTAATCAACGGTGCTATGATTGTGTGTGTGTGTGTGGGTACTACCACCTCTTCTCAGCTTAAGATCGAATCGTTGATCATTGTCGCTATCAGACAATTCACAGTTGTTTTTTTGCACCGTACGCAATCGAGACTGGAATATCTCCGAATGGTGACATCACCTTTATACGGTCAGCCGTGGAGGAGTACCCTGCGTTCCGATACCCGGGTTCTACCATAAAAAACGCGGGTTTAGGTGTAGGTATAATAGTATATAAGGCGGAGTCGAGAAGGGTTTTTTTTTTTAAACAATAATTAAGCTATTTTCATTTTAACATACTAAATAGACGTGGTACCAATATAGCCCCTAGCAGAACTCATCTTTTCACTGCGTACACGCAATCAATTCAATTTACTGACAGCGATCCTTTTTTGGCGCACCATGTATATTCCGCTGATTATTGTTGAGACTGTGCATCTCTTCGATTTCGGTAATATTGCATCGTACCATCTTACATATGTGCAATAACAAGGTTATGTCCAATACACGCTGCATTGGTGCCACTATTGTGGTACCACATCAGAGAGTTGATGTGGTATGGTACCCCACCAACCATGTACATAATGCTTCGATTCGGATGATTCGACTAATAATATTAAAGACATTGTTTCATTTTGAAGTGGTGATTCCTTCAGTACTTAGTTTATAATTTTCGAAAAATTGCTAGGAGTTGAAAGTACTAACTGAGGTACTAGCGAGATTTTGTTGATTTAAGGATATAATATGCCACTCTGATGCAGGATAAAAGTGTAATTAAATATGTCCCTGATATACCCTTGTGGAGCCCAAGGTTAAAATATATAATAAATAATGTAGGCGCTAGTATGGACCCTTTGAGGCACCACAGATATACCTTGCGTTAAATTTATGATTATTTCTGCGAAATTGATGCAAGATAATAAAAATATACATAACGAATTATGTAGGGCCGTGTATATAGCCTTGTGGAAACCAAGGTTAAAATATAGAATAAATAACGTTGAACCTAGATAAACGCCGATTTTAATTGATGTAAAATGAATGATTTATTACTAAATAAAATGTCAACAAGTAGAATCTAACAATATTTCACCTTTCTTGAGATTTTTGAAGAATTATTTAATGGGCCAATAATACAAAAAATTATTTGCACAAATAATTTTGCATACTATTTCAAATAACGATTCTATAAGCCGGTTGTATTCGAAAAAATTCCCATCATCTAGTCATTTATATCATTATTATTGCCAAACAACCGAAACGATGTGGAACACCGGCACATCATCTTTTGGTATTTGAGACACCTCAAATCTTCAGCCATTCTATTGTAACACATTTCAGTATTAATAATTCTAATTGCAGCGAATTACCACGATGATATAACAATATACAAGCGTGATACAGTTCCATAATATAAGCTGATGTGGTTGTTTTTTTTTGTTTCAGAAGAAAAGAGGCTTAAAAATTTTGCTATATGGCTTATTTTAACGGACAGAAAGAAATATCCAAATTCCGTATGATGTCTGAATTTAATGGTTTGGTACTTTCCATCTTTAGCCATCAAGTAGTGAGTGATTTTTGCAAACGATTTATATTTATATATAATGTATATTTGCCAATTCGTTTTTGTTTGGAAACTTCCATTTTGGCAAAACTACAATGTGACTTTTATAAACCCCGCGATGTATTCCTTTTACAAGAATACAAAAAGATCCTCTACAATCTTGAAGAAGTGATCTCATACGTAATATCAAATATATTGAATATTATGTATGGCGTAAATCAAATATTCAATTAGTGAAAATAACTCACCTTTTATATAACCACGTGTAAATACAGTGTATTCTGATTGTCAAAAGAAACGATATCAAAGGAATTTTTTCTATATTTATATTTTCACTTTTTGATATAAATAAAATACGTAATGTCATAGTATGACTGAATAGGCGAATTTATCGTTTGCCGCGCGTGATTATAAATTTTTATGCAATATAAGCAAATTGTGTAATGGGGAGTCGTATTGTGTGTCTATAAGTTCTATATATGTATATATTATACGAGTTCCTTATATACGTCTGTGTTTATATAAGACATATTTATCGCAAATTTGAAAACTTGAACCCCACACATTGTATCTTAACATGAAAACACGTTAATTTAATTTATTTGAATTTTAACCCCATATTTCTACTACGAAGCTGAATCCGCCATAGCTTCAACATCGCTAATATTTAACAAATACAAATGTGTCTTTTGTTCGTAATGTTAGTACCGCATTACGAGATTGGTACTAACTAATCTAACAAGAGATTTTAATGTATCCACTGACATTATAAAGCAATATGTAAATGTCATCGCGTTTAGGTAATTATCGATCATAATCATTAATAAATTTGTTTGAGAGAAGATCTCTGAATATATATTTTTAAAAATTATGTTGTGGCGTCCCGATTGTTTATTACGTGTTTATAAAAAAAAATCGACGAAACAGAATGTACGTGTATAAAGTGGAAGTACCTCGATATTAAACGAAATATTTTTTTTAAGAATAACGAACGACACTGAGTTTTGTTGTTAAAAATATTTTCATGCTGTTATCTTGATAGCAATACGGTGATAGTTTCTCATTTCTTTAAAACGATTTATTTTTGTTTAATACAAGTTTTCTAATATCGTGGATTAGCCGGAAAAATCTTTTACAGACCGGGATCCCACTTATAGGGACCCCTCCACAAGCCAAACGTAGTTTTTTTTCTTCTTCACAATTTACATTATTTTCCCATTACATTGTGTTGGTTTTGTGCTGGCATTTACGAGGGATTATTTTATCCGGACTCGTTGATTTGAACAATAATTTATTATTGTATAAATCATCGTTGATTTGACCGCGCAAAACTTATACAGGGTGGTCCAATTAAGGCACCACGAAATTTCACGTAAAAACTAAACAGCTCCAAATTTAAATTCATTTATAAAGCTGAAAAGGCGATTTAATTATTTTATCTTCTATACAGGATGTTGGAGTTTTAGGCTGTGCATATGAAATTTGTATTTTTTCAACTATCTGTATTTATTAGTTTTTGAAAAGTATTCTGTGGCGTTTTAAAAGGTAGTTTAAAATAAAAACATTTGAAGGTTTCTAGCTAATTTTTTTACTACATGCGTTATAAATAGTTAAATAAAAACAAATATAGCTAGAATGATTTTTGGAGATGGTAAATAAATATATTTTAGTGTAATGTTTGGAATATTTATTCAATTTTAAAGGTAAAAATATACAGAATGCACTTTGCGTAAATCGCTAATTAATTTGCATCACCGAGTTTATTTTAACTTGTGTTGCAAACGAACACCCTATATAAAAAAGTTTCAGCTACAGTACTATTTTTGTTGCATCCATGCAAAGTAGAACACTGCAATTATTGCAGAACGATTTCATTCTAATTTATTTAAACTAAACGTTTAACCTTTAATAAGAACACAACTTTAAACACGTTTTTATTATTTCTTGTTTAAACCATTCTTTGTTAACCCATTTGATTGATATTTGATACGAGAAAACCATGGTTTAACGCAATCTTCTTCAGCTTGAGTTTTAATCTATCGTTGGACAACGAAAAGCTGCAAAGTATTAATACTTAGAATTATAAATTTTTATATATTACCCATACCGACTAGAATTTTATCTTCGCAATATACCACGGAATGTCTCTTTCGAAGATGCATAACAATGCGTTGTATTTCATTTTGACAATTCCGATTATGCTTTTTGTTCAATAAGCTTATATAAATACGGATTGTGTGCAGAAATTTATTTTTTATGTCGCTTGGCGACAGCCGTAGAATTCTTTCGAATCTCCGATAAATCAAATTGAAACAGATTTGCATATTGTATAAAGCGCGATTTTGTAATAATAAACGGCAAGATGCGTAACTTTCTACATAAATTACTCGACGAATTTAAATACTGCTGGCCTATAAAATTCCATCGGATATTAATTTTATAATCAGCACCTTCAGACAAAATCCTCGTTATATATGAAAGAAATAAAGTACGTCATTGTGTATGTGTCAAATTGTCGCAACCAACATATTATTTCGCAGCGCTACCAACACTTTTCTCTCATTGCATACCATAAGGTAACAAAGAATGAAAATCAGTAGTGTACAAAAATCACGCTCTCGAATATCGCACAAAACTACAACAATTTAATATTACACATATTTAGTTTTATCATCGAAGTTACCCAGAAGCGAGGCGATTTTTTTTTACGTAATTACAAAGATATTGTTTCACTATCTTGCTTTTGCAAGACCATAAGGTTTCTGTTGACCCCTAAATGCTTCTAGCATGATGCGCTGGCCATATTTAGTCCCATCCGTTAAATAAACAAATAGCTGATAGGTAATTCATCTAGCCTAGAGGTAATGGTTTATTTTTAGTCGGAAACAAGAGATAGACATTGAAGAATTCTAGTAGTACGAGACCCCAAATAAAAAAAAATCTTACTGCAATCGATGATATTTTAAATCAATGTTATGAGGAATATTAGTAAATGACATTATTTCGATCGAAGACCATATTATTATTTAATATACTCGTTTCCATAAGTTCTATACAATTGTTCGTTGGTTTTGCAATTTTGCTTGGACCGATAATAATCAAATATGTTGGCTAACGTGCGCAATATTTAAAACGTTCGAATCGTTGATTTGTCTTGGGACGAATGTGACTTTTGCCATCGCTACTACATAATCATATACCAATATCCATATAGAAGCGATAACAATATTGTAATAACCACGTTAATGGTAACCAAAGACCTCATAAACTATGGTTGGTGAATATACCAGAGGAAACAACGAAATTTCAATTATCTTTCGAACATTAAAACTTCTTACAATCAATCAATCGTCATCAAATAGTTTCCCCAACAAGAATTAAAATCAGCACTTTCCTTACATTCCTTTAGTTCAAATTGACAGTTGTCAAATTTGTCTGCCATATTTTCATCCTATTGACAATTTATTGCCCCTTCAAAGAAAAAGAAAAGTTATTTATCTATAAGGTCTTTTCCAAACACAAAAGAAAACCAGTTTTTGTAAGAATGGCCAAGCATCAATATATTTGATTGGTTTATTTCGAACGTATGGTATTACAATTCGCTTTCTTAAAAATCGAAATAATTTATACCGAGTTATATAATTGTGATTAATTATTATAACGAGAAGAATGTTTTTGGAAAAACATCTATCCAATTGGACAATAGAATTTTTTTAAATTAATTCAAATATTCAAATAAAACTATTAATATTGCATTATACAAAGACAAAATATATTATAACATTTGAAAATTTCTCGTTGTAAGATCAAATTGCATTAATAATATAAAATTAATCTGTATTTGTTTAAAAAAAAAAGAGACTAATGCATAACATTGACAAATTTATAGGTTTGAATTTAGATCCGGCTTTTATCTTCTTTTTCTGATCATCTTACACAATTTCAAGTTTTATTGCAAAAAAAAACACGCTATCTAAATATTCTTCATCTGTAATGATATTCAACTCTAAAATAAGAACCTGCTGTTTCCTAAAGCTAAATTCAACACAAAATTTATGCTCTTCATTATCAGTTTATAAACTTTTAGCACCATTTTTTATTTAAACCTTCTTTCTATGTAATTAATTTTAATTAGACGAATGAAACAGTTTTTTGATTAATCTTCTGCTAAAATCTTCAGGATGGCAACCCCAAAGTTACCATCTTCGTTCAAATTAATATATTTCGAATCAATGCGCGCGCTATAATTTTATAAACACGATTTTATATGTACCGGATTTGCAAAAGCCGAAGCGAGATTATTAAATAACAGTCTGAAAAGTGAACAGGAAAAAATCAACGTACGATAAAGAAGATAAACTCTGAAACCTACTCATCTTTTTGCCCAGCAAACATATAGGCGGCCATGTATAATAAATACTGGAATTTATACTCTTTTATCTCGGCTCATGATGGTCCATTGTAATATTATATACAGTATGGACCATAAAATCTACAATACACTTAATTCGGCATTAAAATATAATATCACGTCGATTTCCATATTTCGTGAAAATGTAAAATAGCAAAGGCCCAATGTGGGATCCTTGCAGAACCCCCCGATTTATACCGAAGCTATATTCCATTCGCACTGCATATCTTGATTATAATCCAATTCATTTTTATTATTCCAAAACTTTTTACGGCTTTTAACGTTTCTAATAAACGTTGTTCTTTACAGAAATCGAAAAACGACTATTAAAATGTTGACCAAACATTTAATAAATGATCAGCATTAAACCAACAATTAAATTAATAACTGTTAATTATAGAGGAAGATTAATCATGTAGAAAAAATAAATGCTGACGATTATAAGTGAAGTTATTATAACTACTACTTGAGTAATTCAATTGTTAATTTATAATTAATAGTAGATTAATTTTATTTGTGAATATTTTCATGCTTATTAATAAAAATCTTATATAAAAATTTTAAATATCATCCAAGGGATATATACATATATTTAATATCCTTAAAATTATATATATATATATATATATATATATATATATATATATATATATATATATATTTGAGGGTATATAAATTTTGGCTTCGAAACTTCAACCTTCCATTGAAATGTCTTGTGGCAATATATTTGATTTTACTTTAATATTTTGATAAATAAAACAGCGTGAGGTTTTTCCAGACGCTGCAAGGATCCGATAGAAGATCCTGTTTGGTTGTACCATACCGTTTACTGTGAACTCGTAGGTGTAGCTTAAAAAATCCGAAATATAATTATGTTCATGCGAAAATATAATTTTGCTGATAATAATTCGAGTTAACCATAATTGTTGAATTACGAAATTATAAGATGATGAATAATGAGCGTATATATACAGGAAGATCATTTTATCAATAAATAAAATATATTACATTATTTTGTAACATATTATTACTATATATTATAATATAGTGTATAATTAAATAATATATTTTTAACAATCGAAACGTTTAATTAACAGTTTCGATTTAGTTTGCTAATTATTATACCATTACATTATTGTAATAAATTAACATACCTTATCGCGAATGAATCAGGCTGAATTTTTAAATGAAAGTAATTGCTTGTATTATTACATATAATTGTTTTCTTCCTTTATTTCGATTCGATGGAATAAAAGAAATGATAAGCGGTTAATAGTAACCGCAAATTGAACTGTTAAAGATAATAGTTTAATTACTGATAGTGTATAATCAATATTGTTAATAGTTTTGGCTTAATTATTATGGTTTGTTCATACGATATATTCGATCAAATTAATAAAATTAAAATATATGCATTATGTAGCTTCGTCGTTAACATTTGGTATTATGATTTCATAATTAAAGCATTAGCAAATATGATACTATGTATTTTTTATATACAAAAAAGTATAGAAATTCCGGTTAGTGACAGTTGTACTAGTGATGGAAGCTAATCCTTCGAAATGCGTGATTAGCTTATAAATGCTTCGAGTTTCTATTATTTACCGCCGTAGTGATAATTTTTATCTTAATTTCTTGTGGAGAGGGCCCTAAGGGTTCCCAAATAGATTTTTTTCAAACAGTACTGACCTTATCATGTATTTAATGGTATCTATATCAAACAAAATTAAATACTTAGATATTCACAACAAAATGCTTACGCCTTTTTTCGAGCCTTATCAAGAATCCAAAATTTTATGTATCAAATTGTTCTAAATGCATTCAATTAAATCCTATAAAAACCGCGGTAAATTTTCCAAGTATATTCAGTACCAAGTAGCAAAGACTTAGTGCATCGGCAAGTACTGGAAAAATAAGTCGCGATCGACTTTAACACAGCAATGTTGGTATCGATATTACTATCGTTGGTACTATTCAATGTGGCGCTATCTGGTGTAATAGACACACAAGATAATGAGGTACTACAACCAGATCTGCCTGACCTGTCGGAGTATGGTCGATCTGTTTTTGGAAAGCCCAGTAGTGAAAGTGGTAAGAAACTGGAAGAATGGTCTGAGGATAAATCGCAGGTGAACCCTGAAGAATTGGGAGAATATTTAGAAGGTACTAAACACCCTTAAAAAAAAGTTATGACGACTTAAGAGAAGATAAATTGAATTGCGATTCAAGGTGATATCCTTTTTCCATTGGATTCGAGAAATGGCTTGATTGCCCAAACGTACAGATGGAAAGATAATTTGGTACCTTACGAAATTAAAGGCCATTTCACCCAGAAGGACTTAAATATGATCTCAGATGCAATGGATCAATACCATATGCATACCTGCATTAAGTAAGTTTTTCGTTTGCAATTTTTGGGCTCAGGGAACATCTTAACTCGTAAAAAACGGTCATTGCCCAAAACTCAACATTCCATACCCTACCTAACAATTTGCACTCACTAAGATTTCGGCCACGCAATTCGTCGCAGCAAGACTATATATCGATCGTGAACGGCAACACTGGCTGCTGGTCCAGTGTTGGACGTGTGGGCGGTCGCCAGGAGGTCAACCTTCAAAGTTCTGGTTGTCTAACGCGAGTTGGAACTGCCATTCACGAGCTGATGCACGCTATCGGCTTTATGCACGAACAAAACCGATACGAACGAGATGATCACGTGACCATTGCTTGGGGCAACATCCAAAAAGGTAGATGATGGCGAAGATTTAAGGATTCTATTCGAATTGACGTTTATATTCAAACGGGGGAAGTGTATTTTAGGTCGGGAGACTAATTTCAAGAAGGCCAGCAAGGATCAGGCGAGCGGATTCGGCGTTTCGTACGATTACGGATCTGTTATGCATTATAGCATTCACGCGTTCGCTATTAACGCGCAAAATCCAACTATAGTGGCAAAGGTTTGCTCGGAGATCGGGTTTTTTTGGGGGATTTCATTGCTGAAGGTGGTGTTTTCAGAACGCTTCAAATGATAGTGTTATGGGACAAAGGAATGGATTCAGCCCGGGAGATATCGTTAAAATTCGAAAGATGTACAATTGCGAAGACCGAGATCAGGTTGATGAAAATGATCACAAAGTGCCAAGCGGATCTGGAATGGGCAACATTTGGAGTATATTTGGAATATAAATTATATTTTTATAGTATTTAGTGTTAGAGTTAATTTTTATTGAATAAAAATGTTATTGAAATGATGTATTACGTAGTAACGGTTCCAGAATGGAACCTTGCGGGACACCACCTATTGAACTGAATATATTAATAAAAATATTTTCGCAGTTGTTGCGTTTTATCTGAAAAAAGCCACTGACCCACAATCATTTGGCACTAATGTCAGCCAGTGTCCTACGCAGTACTATAAAATTGGGAGTACTTATCTGGTTCTTCATGATAACAAAATTGCTGTCTTCATCGACGGCTCCTGAATACCAAAAAAAAAGGACGCATTAGCTAACGAAATGAAAGCAACAAAAGTCATGTTGACCATTAATTCTGTTTTATTTAGAACTAGTTTATTTTTGGCAGTACTTTTTTCTATGATGAATTATTGTAATGGTAACATATCGACGGATTTAAGGTACATTCATATGTGTAATAAAACATCTCCGATTAGTCTGCGTAAGTACTTTGTAAAATAATTGAAGATTGCGAAATATAATCTGAAGATAAAAATTGTAGGTACCATGAATGAGGTTTTAGTAAACAAAAAGCTATCGAAAAAAGACCATAACTCGAATTTCAAATGTTTTTTGCATTGTTTATTTGGTAAATACGGTTGGATGGACGAAATCGGTGGTTTCGAACTTCATACCATCCGACAGGTGGTTAAAAACTTACTGTTATAATTTTATGACATCTGCTAAAATTTAAGAATCGCTAAAAATATATAGTTTTCGATTGACAAGCGATTTAAAAATGATTTGTCGCGAAATTTCCAGGTATTACAAGAAAGTGATATAGAACTGGCAAGCCTGGAATATATTTTGTACACTTGCACCGCTGTCAAATCGGTTGACAAGTGCGAGAGGGCATTTTTATTTACCGAGTGCTTTTGGGTTCGCTCCGAAGAGGTGATTAAAGTTTTTTTAGGGCAGATTGTCTGAATAATTATCAGAAGAATATTATTAATAAGCGTATAAAAAATTAAATATGGAAAAATGTGGTTTTCTAGAAAACAAATGAAGATGAAGAAAAGTATTTCTACCAATTGGACAGTAAATGAAACAGTAATTTAATTAAAATATTTTATTAATTAATACTAAATATATAGAGTGCTGTAAAAAATTGCTGCCATCATCGAAAATTGTTAATAATATAAGTAATGCTTCTTTTTGCTCTATTTTATAAATAAATTAATAATTTTGCTTAGTGTACTAATTGTCAATTAAATTAATTAGTTTTCGTTGAACTATTGTAATGTAAGTTTAGTCGAATTTTATAACGTAAATATAATTTTATTATAAAAAATTATAATATGAATACATTATCGGTTTTGAAATTTTCTACATTTTTTATTACGATATTTTTGGTAAGTTTGATTTATGGAGTATATCTTTTTTTAAATATCATTTTTACGCATTATAGAAATTCCACTACGAATATTATTAACAATTTTTAGATACCTGTAATGATTACTGATGATTCTTTACAATCACTCGATGCTTCCGGAAAAGAATTATCATTAAAAAATGAAAAATCAATGAATCTATTATCATCGTTACGTCAACAAATCCAAGACAAAGAAACCGAATTAGAAAACGCTGAAAAGATCAACCGCAATTTCGAACGGATGATTCAGCTAGTCAATATCATGGGTCAGGTCGATACTTTTCTGACAGATCGTACGAAAATTATGTTGAAGAAATTGGCGCTATTGGCTGACGATTTAGATGGTGGTGCTGGTAGTAGACGTACTCGCGCAACTTATGATATTCAGTTCTAAATTTCTGATTTTAGAAACTCTTTTTGTTAGAGCTATAAATAAATTTTCATTCAAACTTAGGAACTCTTCCAATCTACATTTAGTTTTCTAAAACTACCCTCAACTTATCGACCCTCGAACTTATCAGGAATATATAAAGACTTGACATTCTCCTGAGCTTGCAGATAAGCCAGTTTCGCTCGAAACATTAGTACGGTTGTGTCGCGTAATTTTGATACGGGGCGTTGTACGACCGTAATCGGCAGGTAGCATCTTCGACGGAATATAGCATTGCAGTTGATTTGACTCTATATGTATATAAAACTGCCAAGGAATTTAAAATCATTATTGTATATTCACTACGACTGCGCCAGTTATACTTAATTGGCGCAGTCGGTAGGTAGGTTTATTATTATATGTTTAACTTAGTCTATTACGTATTTTCTCCTTCGTGAATATTTTGATGACATTGACAGCTTTAATAACGAACTAGTTTGCATTGGCGATGTGTATTTGTTTCACTCTGAACGGCAAGGCTCCTTGTCCAATTGTAGCGGCCTTTTTGACAATCGGATGTAATGCTTTTGGTTAAATGTTGGGCGGTGAAAAAATTATTATCGTCGACAATAAAAATGTAACAAAAATACGCGATTTATTATTTACTGTTTTTAATATAGGCTACTTAAAATGCACTTTGTTTTAAAAATATCTATATTGGCTAAATAGTATAAGCGAAAATTATAGCGATAAAATTTCCAGTTATTCGCGATAAAAAATAATTCGATCTTTCGTTTAGCTTTTTCCCCATCATGTTTACAACCCCTTAGAAAAATTCACAGCATTCTAGAATCTAAATAAAACAAATTGGAAATTTCATATTTAATTTAATTAATTCATTAATTAATACGTACCATAGTTTTGTGGCAAAAAAAAATTGATAGCTAATCCATTGTTTTAATAATGATCATTTTATTTTCGGTGAAGAAATAAATCGATAAATATATTTTATTTAAAGTATACATGATTAAAACTTAGGCTTAATCAATTTCCATCTCTATACGCAATATATTCACTTGTTGATCTTCACAAACCAGTTCATTTTTATTAAGAAAGTTTGCTGACGTAAATACAAGAAGTACTTCGATAATACAATATGGCAACAATAACCAAAGTTACTTTACAAGAAGATTCGACGTTTCCACATGTATTAAAAAATGATTAAGTTAAATGCTTCATTAGATCTTTTTTATAAACATAGAAAATAAATATACATGTAAAAAATTTTAAGTACATAATTAGTTTTTCCTTTAGTTCTTTAACCAATTTTTAATATACCACCCAAATTAATCCATCGCTAAATTTCTGAAACTCCCGTCCGCCCCAAAATCATCCTCGAACTTATATTTGTCTGGAATTGGACCAGTGCAAACAATATCTTCTTGCTCCACGAACCACGGCATTGTTTTAATTAAATACCTCTGCAAATCGCTTGACAGTTGCTTAATTGACATTTCCTTACCGCCATATTCCACGGGCAGAATATTGTCACTGATATGCTTGCGCAGAGTTTCCACGGATTTGTGAAAAATAATCTAAAATAGATAGTAATTTGACTAAAAATGTAGATTTAATCAACCAATTGAACAACAAAGTTCCAAGAAGTGCTCCTTGCGGAACACCACATTTGCTTATATGATTTACTAGGTCCAAACTACTGTTCGTTTTTTCAATACACAGGTTAGCTTCCATTAATCATATTACGAACAATATCGGTGCCCCAATGCATCCTTGTGGACCCCCCCATGTATCTTACTCGATTTCTGAGTTTCTCCTTCAGTAATGGTTTGATCAGATTGACCAAAGTCTCGACGATCGGAGCAATATGAACTATATGCACTTGACGAATTCGATTCGGATACGCGTCGAATGCTATCATGAGGCATTTTCGCAGTAATGGCGTCATCACGACGCCCAAATGGGCGGCTGTTATATGGTGAGCGTCGTATATCAGAATGTCGCCCGCGATTGGGTACTCTTCAACTGTCCTTAGGTCAGCTGCGGAAGGAATTGTTGTTCGTTGTTCATTTAGGTTGATTTCGTTTTGAATTTTGAGTCTTACTTATCATAGATCCTCGTATTAATTGTTCGTCGATATTAAAAACTCCAACGTCGGATGCGTAAAGGCAGCATACGGTTACCCTGTAGCCTTCATTTGTTAATTTTGGAAGGCAAATGACGTCTCTGAATAGTTTAAAAGAATTATAATGATAAGTGCTGGCGAGTTTAAATAACGCGGCGGTTTTGCGCAGAGACTATGTTATATAGCCGTGATGAGTGTGAGTGAGATACCGCTATATACGAGCATGCGCACTACCATTCATGCGCGTGTTTGGTGAATATCTGCTCGCCAAGTTGAATTGCAAAATTTCGATTTTGTTCTAACAACTTTTTTTTTGTGCAATTCGAAATATATTTAAAAAAAAATTATGGGTTATTAGTACCCGACTTTGAGGGCTCTCAGCATGCTCTCGCTCGTAGGTTTTCGATTTTTAAAGACAAGCGGCAACGAAGTTCGCATCATGAAGTACTGCTCTAGTTTTTTTTTGGCTTTCTCCATGTTGTGCTTTGTACCTCGCAAATAAATCGGCAGCATTCTCCTATCTTCATACAAGTTTGTTAAAAAAAACAAGATTTTACGTGGATAGTAAGTTTCCATTTTATTACCAAAATTGTTAGGCAAGTGCGGCTGGCAAATCATCCACTCTTCGAGTAGTTTTACATTATTTTTTAACCTGTCATCGTCTTCCTTTAATTCGTCCTGGATGGCATGCATAATGGTTGAGTCTGGTCCTTTTAAAATCTCCATTCTAAAAATTGAATTATTGAAAAAGAATTCTTGATTTTATAAATAGTTGTTTTTTTCATATATATAAAATAATAATTAAGCACTTAATATGTTGCTTCTTTAACGTTTCTTCCTAAACTGACTAAAGTTTGCGTAAAAATGTTTTTAAGTTGAAACTTAATTTATTGCCACTTACGCAAATAAGTGCGACTTTCTAATTAAAAAATTACGCTTATAAACAAGTATCAATGTAGTACCCAATTAAAATTCAACGACTTAATAAAAAAAATGAATTAGTAAATCAAGGAAACGACATGGTCACTATACGGCTTTGAATTAAATTTTCAACTTATTTCATATTCTTCGATGACAAATTAATTAATTAATGATCACTTCGAACAAATCTAAAATTTTATTTTTTTAAGAAAGGATTAATATTTATATATCTACATTTTGTTGTAGTTCAATGGTCAGTACTATTAAATATTTTTTAATAAAAAATATATTACCTATATAGTCAATTAATGGTTATTAATATTTGATACTTCTATGTTATAAAAAAAAATGCGTATAATTAAAATATATATATAATTAATTTGTAGCATATATTGCGTATATTTCAAATGACTATTTTAATCGTTTAAATTATTATTTCAATTTTTAATGGCGGTTTAAATTGGACTTTTGAACAATTGTTCGTATTGATATGATTAATATTTTCATAAAAAATTAAAATAATTATACACACATTTCAAAAATAGTTTTATTAAAAGTAACAAATAAGTACAATTTAACAAAAATATGAAATTTTGTACGATTATCTTTTGATTTTTAACAAATATATAAAAAAAATATAATTTATACTTATTGTAACAATATTTAATTTTTTACCAACGTATATATATATATATAAATAATGTTAACTAATTAATATTTTATTAAACACGAGTAAGTAATAGCTCATTCGCGCTATAAATTCTAAACAACATTGAGCCCTGATTACATCCTTGGGGAACCCCATGCGAATTTTGCTTATTTCTCAATTCTTTATGGAAATATTTCTTAATCTATTTGCAATTTTCTAAATGTACCCTCCATCTGTTCTTCATCCACAATAAACTTATCAATCAACCCTTTCGGAATTGGTTCCGTACATTTAACATCTTCCTGATCTAAGAACCAATCAATTTCACTTTGGAAAAATTGCATCCATTCGTTCTTTATTTCCACCACACTGCCCAAACTACCTCCATATTCACTGGGCAAACACTTAGCCGGAATGTGCTCCAGTAAAGTATCCATCCTTCGATGGACAGTAACCTAAAAGTATCATCAAGTACATTGTAGTGGGGCCAGGAAGTGCAAGAATGAGCCTTATATCTTATAAAGCTTATCATTTGATGGCCGTACTTTCCAAATTTAGCACATGCCAATAAATGGATTTATTATTATGAAACATCAAAATATTTTCGAACCGGTGACTTGTTTATGCGCGAATTAGTTTACCCTTTGCCTGAGTTTCTCTTTGAGCAGCACTTTGACCATTGATATGAGCGTGTCCAAATAGGCGGGTGCGTTGACTATGTGCACCTCGCGTATACGGAAGGGGTATGTCGTTTGGGCCAGGCTGATTGTCTTTCGGGTGATCGTTGTTAAGAATTTCGTAGCGTGAATCGGTGAGAAGTTACGGGCGTCGAAAACAAACACTTCGCCCGCTACAATTGGGTCGTGAACCAGACGGTAGTCAGCTGGAAATTTTAATTTTTTTTAGCGTTAATTCTTATGGTTTTACGAAGTCATCAATCAATCTCAAGGATTTGTTAGATACAGCACGCCATTTGTCGATAACTTCTTCATACATTCTACCTTTTAGATCTAATTGCATAATACCTCCATGTCTAAGAATATGACCCACCAGTCTATCTCTTCTACGCTGTAATAGCTTCCAAATACTTCTCTTCTCCCCTACAAACTAAGATTTTAGGAAATCATCAATCAATCCCAAGGATTTGTTAGCTACAGCACGCCATATGTCGATAACTTCTTCATACATTCTACCTTTTAGATCTAATTGCATAATACCTCCATGTCTAAGAATATGACCCACCAGTCTATCTCTTCTACGCTGTAATAGCTTCCAAATACTTCTCTTCTCCCCTACAAACTAAGATTTTAGGAAATCATCAATCAATCCCAAGGATTTGTTAGCTACAGCACGCCATATGTCGATAACTTCTTCATACATTCTACCTTTTAGATCTAATTGCATAATACCTCCATGTCTAAGAATATGACCCACCAGTCTATCTCTTCTACGCTGTAATAGCTTCCAAATACTTCTCTTCTCCCCTACAAACTAAGATTTTAGGAAATCATCAATCAATCCCAAGGATTTGTTAGCTACAGCACGCCATATGTCGATAACTTCTTCATACATTCTACCTTTTAGATCTAATTGCATAATACCTCCATGTCTAAGAATATGACCCACCAGTCTATCTCTTCTACGCTGTAATAGCTTCCAAATACTTCTCTTCTCCCCTACAAACTAAGATTTTAGGAAATCATCAATCAATCCCAAGGATTTGTTAGCTACAGCACGCCATATGTCGATAACTTCTTCATACATTCTACCTTTTAGATCTAATTGCATAATACCTCCATGTCTAAGAATATGACCCACCAGTCTATCTCTTCTACGCTGTAATAGCTTCCAAATACTTCTCTTCTCCCCTACAAACTAAGATTTTAGGAAATCATCAATCAATCCCAAGGATTTATTAGATACAGCACGCCATATGTCGATAACTTCTTCATACATTCTACCTTTTAGATCTAATTGCATAATACCTCCATGTCTAAGAATATGACCCACCAGTCTATCTCTTCTACGCTGTAATAGCTTCCAAATACTTCTCTTCTCCCCTACAAACTAAGATTTTAGGAAATCATCAATCAATCCCAGGATTTGTTAGATACAGCACGCCATATGTCGATAACTTCTTCATACATTCTACCTTTTAGATGTAATTGCATAATACCTCCATGTCTAAGAATATGACCCACCAGTCTATCTCTTCTACGCTGTAATAGCTTCCAAATACTTCTCTTCTCCCCTACAAACTAAGATTTTAGGAAATCATCAATCAATCCCAAGGATTTGTTAGATACAGCATGCCATATGTCGATAACTTCTTCATACATTCTACCTTTTAGATCTAATTGCATAATACCTCCATGTCTAAGAATATGACCCACCAGTCTATCTCTTCTACGCTGTAATAGCTTCCAAATACTTCTCTTCTCCCCTACAAACTAAGATTTTAGGAAATCATCAATCAATCCCAAGGATTTGTTAGATACAGCACGCCATATGTCGATAACTTCTTCATACATTCTACCTTTTAGATCTAATTGCATAATACCTCCATGTCTAAGAATATGACCCACCAGTCTATCTCTTCTACGCTGTAATAGCTTCCAAATACTTCTCTTCTCCCCTACAAACTAAGATTTTAGGAAATCATCAATCAATCCCAAGGATTTATTAGATACAGCACGCCATATGTCGATAACTTCTTCATACATTCTACCTTTTAGATCTAATTGCATAATACCTCCATGTCTAAGAATATGACCCACCAGTCTATCTCTTCTACGCTGTAATAGCTTCCAAATACTTCTCTTCTCCCCTACAAACTAAGATTTTAGGAAATCATCAATCAATCCCAAGGATTTGTTAGCTACAGCACGCCATATGTCGATAACTTCTTCATACATTCTACCTTTTAGATCTAATTGCATAATACCTCCATGTCTAAGAATATGACCCACCAGTCTATCTCTTCTACGCTGTAATAGCTTCCAAATACTTCTCTTCTCCCCTACAAACTAAGATTTTAGGAAATCATCAATCAATCCCAAGGATTTGTTAGATACAGCACGCCATATGTCGATAACTTCTTCATACATTCTACCTTTTAGATCTAATTGCATAATACCTCCATGTCTAAGAATATGACCCACCAGTCTATCTCTTCTACGCTGTAATAGCTTCCAAATACTTCTCTTCTCCCCTACAAACTAAGATTTTAGGAAATCATCAATCAATCCCAAGGATTTGTTAGCTACAGCACGCCATATGTCGATAACTTCTTCATACATTCTACCTTTTAGATCTAATTGCATAATACCTCCATGTCTAAGAATATGACCCACCAGTCTATCTCTTCTACGCTGTAATAGCTTCCAAATACTTCTCTTCTCCCCTACAAACTAAGATTTTAGGAAATCATCAATCAATCCCAAGGATTTGTTAGATACAGCACGCCATATGTCGATAACTTCTTCATACATTCTACCTTTTAGATCTAATTGCATAATACCTCCATGTCTAAGAATATGACCCACCAGTCTATCTCTTCTACGCTGTAATAGCTTCCAAATACTTCTCTTCTCTCCTACTAATTAAGCACGGCTTCATATGTCACTCATCTAGCTACCTAAGCCACCTCTTATAGCACCATATTTAAAAATTTCTATTCTACGTTCCTCTTCCATTCCTATAGGCCACACCTCACACCCGAACAATGCTACACTCCACACACAATCTTCTTCAGTCATCTTTTTCTAATACCCAAGTCAATATTTCATCTTAAAATCTGCTCGTTTCCTACGAATGCCTTCCTATCCTGTGCTATCCTACATCTTACTTCGGTTATCCTTTGTAATTCTACTTCATAAATAAGAAAAGTCTGACAATTCATCAATTCTAACGTCTCCTATTTGTATCCTCATTTTTTGCTTGCATCCATTCTTGTCACACCTCATCACTTTGGTCTTGCTTATATTTATTTTCATGTTATAATCCGTAGTCATTACTTCCTGCATAATACCAGTTCTAAATTCTGCTCCCTTTTTTTCCAAGATATTTAAATTATCACCCAACCACAACATATCAATTTCTTCTCCCTGTTGAATTTTTATACCAACCTTGTTCTCTAACCTTGTTATATATATAGACTAAATAATAACGGCGAAAGTATACATCCCTGCCTGACTCCCTTTCCTATTCTCGCAACCTCTTCTTCTCCCTTAATTCTAACTAAAGCCGTTTGATATTTGTATAGATTAAAAATTTATATGAATGCTAAAATATTTATTAATCCCGTGATTAATTAAAAAATAATAGTTTTCGCTTAATAAATATTTGAAGAATGATTCTCTACAATGTCATTTGTTAATGATAGCAGTTTAATTACGTATTCTTAGAAATATTTAAAGTGTTGCCATGAGCCTGAAGTAAAATAGTTTTCTAACGAGAAATGCAATATTTACAATTTGCAATGATGCTTTTAATAATCATTATATTTGCCAATAAATGAATAAATCAATATTGAATGATTGATATTTCTTTACGATTAAATAAAACTGAAATAGCGATGGCAAACTGTAGGTCACTTTGACGACCTAGTTCGTAGTTCATAGTTCATTACAATGTACCGTTCACGAACTATAAATCGTGAACTACTAACATCTTTTTAGAATAAACTAGTTCACAGTGTATATGAAATACATGCACATACTGAAAATAATCCCGTTTTTTTCTCAATATAAAAATATTAAATAGTAAAAATAAACAAATGGAAATATTAGAATACTTATTTTGAATTAAGAACGAGGAAGAAAAAACAACAATGTTTATAATTTATACAAAACATATATAAAGAAATATAATTTCGTTCCGTTCACCCACATACTTTATCACATAAATGTTAGTACTGCTATTGGTACTGTATATGTAATGTATACTATACTGCATCGTTTATGAGCCGTTGTGATTTTTGACGACGGGTTCAGGATCTAGTACAAGTATATCAATACGTACACTATGCACCATGTAGTTCATAGTTCACGAACTAGGTCATAGTGACCTATAGGTCGTTGCAAAACATCGTCACATCATTTGATTGAACCGTTCAGAGTGAACGGTTCGCGAGTGAACTACACATCGCTAAATGGAATTAATACTATTTTCATTAAACAAAAATTCATTGTATGTTTACAAAAAAGTCTTTGCCATGGTACGTGCACGTTTTCCTAAATATTGAAAGAAAAACGTTCGAAAGCAATTTAGTTTTTATTTACCGAAAAGCCAACTAAATTTGCTATGCCAAGCGATGTCGAAATCATTAACATTATCATTCAGAACACCAAAAAATGTAACACGATTTCCGATATCCGTTAATTTCGGCGAAACGATTGTATAACTGAAACAGATTAATAATTACGCGTGGGTCGTACTTCGATTAATTAATTTTACCTATTATTTATGTATGGTTGATTTTCTGCAGAAAATAACAGCTCCTTCCTATTGGCATAGATTTCCGGTATAGTCGTTCGCGCTACGAAATATAATTCGAACTTTCGCTGAGCGTCCCGAAGATCGTGTTTACATCCGCGCAGAAAAAAATTCAGCAAACCTTTTTCTGCAAAAACGAAATACTAACTAAACAAAACGTTAGAATATAAAAATTCTTCGCCATTGAAAAAAAATGGTTTTTAATTTAATATTTACCATAATTTTTCGGTATATGATCTTGGCATTGGATCCAGTCCTCGAAAGCGTTTAAATTCGCGTCGAGCCGGTCCTGATTTTCACCTAGGCTTCGCCTGATTTCGTTCAGGACCTCGTTCGAAGGTCCTTGTAGTAATTCTTTGGCCATTTAAAATTTTTAATACGGTGTTTGCGATTTGGAAGATCTATAAAAATGTATTAATAGATATCGTTGTTTATATAAATACGTCAACCGGAAATCTACTTAAAAAATTAACAATGTATTGCGTTTTTTTTTTTTTGCAAAAAGTAGTACGTTTTGATAGATTGTTAAGTAATTTTTATTAATTGTATTTGTTCTGCTTAATGCACAAGATAGATAAATTTAATTTATGATATACAGGGTGTCGACTCTTTATATACGCTGCAGCACACAATTAAAATAATGTAAAAATAATTTAAAATGTAGATCAAAAATAGATCAACTAATAAAATATATGTATATTAAATTATTACCAAAAGTTATTATTTTCAAGCTCTACAGATTAAATCGATTGTGCACTTATTCAATTTCATACAGGAAATTTTACAAAACATTATACCGCGAATTTTTTTTTATCTGACCAATTGGTTTTGTAAACACATGGCCAACTATTTACTTAAATTTACGTGCGTTTATTTGATATAACAATATTTGACTAACAAATATCTTAATAAAAAAAATTCACGAAAAGCGTATTTTTGCTATATTGCGATCAATTTTATAAAATGATGAAATATCAATTCATTTATAATATAATATTCCATATTGTTTATTGATCTAATTTGTTTAGTAAAATTAATTTACTTACTTTTTCAATAAATTTGGAACGAACTGAAGGATCAAAAAAACAAACAAATCGCACGATATTTGACACAACTTTTTGTTTAAACAATTTTATCAAGTACTATCGTAGACACTATTGACTTTAGTTAGTATTATTTATTTAGAATTTCATCCAAATTAATTAAATTAATTCAAATTCGGAAATTACAAAAATCAGTTTATTTATTTCAACTTCAAAGATCGAAATTAAATGACCACAAAAATGTCTTTATTTCGCTTTTATACGTCGCAGAAGAAGAAGGATTAACCATAGCCTTGATTATATACTGTATATAGTTACTTAATTTAAATAAACTATACTATTAAGAACACGATCTGCTTAAATTCAATACATAATGAAATATTCGATGTACATTTAAAAGTCAGTATACATACAATTTTCGATATACAATTAAATTCGACACACTTTCATTCTTTTTGTTTAAAAAATTGTAATACATTTTTTCCTGTATTTATCCTGAATTTATCCTTTATCGAAAAAATAATAAAAAATTGTTAACGTGTAATATATGGACCTTGAACGCTACCTTGAGGTACTCCTTAAAGATACTTGCTAAGAAATTTACGACAAATCATTTTTCATAATTGGAATTGTACAATTTCTTGAAGATTCGTTGTTTAGTTTAACTAATTAATCAAATTTAGTTCAATAATTCAGTAATAAAAAAATTTTTTTTGACATGATCAGTCCATCCTCTTAACCATTTGTTAATAGATAAATATTCAATGAACAATTGACTGTTCCAACGTGTTTCTAATGTTTATTAAAATATATCGGAAATTGGGTAGTATTTTTGGAATCTGCATCGAAGATTTTTTTGGAATTAATTTCAAATTGTCTTTGTTGCAGTAAAGAAAGATAAATATTGAACTACTTTACTTACGTGTGCTATGAATTGTAAATTAAATTAGTTTAAAGAAAATGTTTGCGAAAATTAATTGGAATATTTACAGGTTTAATAGTAAGTAGTGTTGGAATGTTGAAAATATCAGCTGTATTTTGAATCATTTAGATTTAGACAACCTAGATGCTTATTTTGGACATTTTCAAAAAACCAGCGATACAAATATGTTCGTAACTCTTTGCTAATTACGATACAAATGCAAGGTATAAAGTACAATGAACTATAATCTGTATTAGTTATTACAATTTATATTCTATGGAGTTCCGACTTCATTATACAGGGTAATTCATCTAGTTAAGTTAAAGAGTCCGCAATCCTAAAGATTGGTTGGAAACAGCACGCCATGCCGATCTATCCTGAGCTAATCCCTTCATCTCCCTATAGCTATTCATCTCAACGTCTTCAACTATCTGACTCACATACTCCAATCTAGGCCTACCTACCCCTCTCTTTCCCTCCACTCTACCTTCTATGATCAATTGCATAATCCCCCCATGCCTAAGAATATGCCCTACTAATCTGTCTCTCCTACGCTGTAACACTCTCCAGATACTTCTATTCTCCCCTACTAACTCTAGTACAGCTTCATTTGTTACTTTATCTTCCCAACCAATCCTCATCATCCTCCTATAACACCACATTTCAAGTGCTTCTAATCTACGCTTCTCTTCCTTTCCTATAGTCCACGCCTCACAACCGTACAGTGCTACACTCCAAACATATACCTTCAGTAATCTTTTTCTAATACCCAAGTCAATATTTGATCTTAAAATCTGTTCTTTTTCTACGAATGCCTTCCTACCCTGTGCTATCCTACACTTTATATCTACCTTGCTTCGATTATCTTTTGTGATTCTACAGCCTAAATAACAAAAATCCGACACTTCTTCGATTCTATTATCTCCTATTGTGATCCTCATTTTTCTACTGCATTCCTTTTTGTCACACCTCATCACTTTAGTTTTACCTATATTTATTTTCATGTTAAAATCCCTAGTCAATACTGCCTGCATACCATTCAATACCCTTTCTAAATTCTTTTCGCTTTCTTCCAATATAGCTATATCGTCGGCGAATCTCAGCATATATATTTTCTCTCCCTGTACATTCACACCTACACTATACTCTTCTTTTACTTTGTTTATTGCATCTTCTATATATAGATTAAATAATAACGGTGAGAGTGTACATCCCTGCCGAACTCCCTTCCCTATTTTTGCTACCTCTTCTTCCCCCTCAATTCTAACTAAGGCAGTTTGGTGTTTATATAAATTAAAAATTATTCTCCTATCCTTATAATCTATACCCGTTTCTTTTAAAATTCTAAACATTATGTCCCAATCTACATTATCAAATGCCTTTTCTAAATCTACAAAAGCTATGCAAGTTACCTTTCCTACCCTCTTTCTTTTTTCTACTACCGTTCTTAGTGCTAGAATCGCCTCTCTCGTCCCTCTGTTTTTCCTAAAACCAAACTGATCTTCTCCTAGCCTTTCCTCTACTTTATTTTCTAATCTCCTATAAATAATCTTTAACAATATCTTCGATGCATGTGATAGTAGGCTAATGGTCCTATAGTTCTCACACAAATTAGCTCCTATTTTCTTCGGCATTGTTACTATTCTACTACGCTGAAAATCCTGTGGTACTTCTCCCTTCTCATATATTTTACAAACTAAATTCATCTAAATAGTCCTAATGAATGAACAGCAAACTTGAATAATGGAATACTCTTTATAGAGAAAAAATAATACATTTTAACGACGAAGATTTTTAAGCGGAGTCCAAATTTTCAACTCTGAATATTTATTTGTTTTCGCAGAAAATCTTAGATGAGACTATCCTGTATATATATATATATATAAACGAAATAGACAAATAAATTAAGCGTATAAAAATATTTGACTATTACAAACGCTTTAAAACTGCTTTATTATATAATATTCTTATAATAAAAATGAACGAATATTAAATATAGCAATTTACACAGAAAAATCCAAACCATCAAATCATTGGGTTTTTAAGTACTTCGCGCCTGTATCTTTATTTTTTTGAAATGAAAACAAGTTTCGTTATATTGTACAATAAGTCATCCGCAGTCATTAAATTGCCTCTTCCTATATTTACACGAATTTACTAAACAATGTAGTAATAGTTGCTATAATAATGATATTATCAAAATTGCGTTCTATATAGCGCAGTACAAATTCAGGTTTTTTTCTTTCAATTCGGCTGTTTTAAAACATAAAACATCGTCACGGTACTACGGCGCAGATAGACACCGTTGACTATATTAAATAGACCTATAGTCGTGGTGAGTGCGAGTAAGATGCCGCTAAGTACGAGCGTGCGCACATCCATACCTGCGCGCCTCTGGCGAATATACGGTCACTATGTTAAATTAATTTGACTGTATATTTGAATAAGCCTTATCAGATCTCTTCAAATTGCTTCATATTTATGTTCACTGCGCAAGTGAACTTTGTGGCAAAAATGTTTACAAAAGTTACTTCTGTTCTGTTTTAATTACGTTTTTAATAGAGGTACTGTTGTATTAGTGTCGATTTGACCTTGCAATATACCTTGCTGTCAATGAGTAATCAAACCAATAATTACACCAAGGCGAAAAAAAAAACTAGTAATTCTAAATATTGTTTCCAAAAATTACTATTTGTAACCAAATGATTATAATTCGTAGTTTAACACAAATTATTAAAATAATGATTACTATAAGGTGATTTTGGATATTACCAGTTTTTTTTTGTAACAAATTTGAATTTAAATGAATGCCATTAGTGATTGTTTCTTGTAAATTAGTTTTGTTTACATTACACATATTTTTTGAGTTAAATATAGTTAAAATAATACGCCACTTATAATTAGATTTTTAATAACAACGTTCACATTAATGTTACTTCAAAATTTACGAACCAATATGATAACGGACTAAGAAATATAAATCCTCAACATATACAAATAAAATTAGTTTTAAATACAACAACGAAACTTCGCTGCTAGAAAAACCTGAAATATTAATAAAAATTAATCTATATCCAACTTTCTGAAACTCCCTTCGTTGAAAACGGCTTCCAAAGCCTCTTTAGGAATATTCTCTGAGCAATTCACATTGCTGAATTGATTGATGAGCCATTCTTCATTGCCACAAACGAACTTATTCCATTTCTGTGATAATACCTCCTTCGATTCTTCGTTGCCGCCATAATCTTCCGGCAGAATATCCAGCGAAAAGTACTTTGATAATTCTGTATGCGAATTTCTATGTACCACAATCTAAAACAAGTTTACTTTAGAAGCATTTTTTGGACGATAAAAAACGTATTAGAAAAAAAAATTGTTTCTCTTACGAACTACCTCAAGGCAACATATTGGCACCGATTCTATTTCTACTCTATATAATTTTCCTCAATTTATAATTAATGATACTTATAACAAAAATTCAAGTGAGGTCAATAATTGACGATGGGAATAAATGAATCAGTTCTTTGCCTCTATCTTACCCTTTGTCGGATTTTTTCTTTTAAAAACTGGCGTGCGACAAGTAGTACTTTTTCAACATGCGGATTGATATTAATAAAATGAATTTGTTTCAAAATGACGGGATATATTTTTTGCATCAAAACGATTTGACTTAATATAAAAGGTGTTAATGCTTTTGCGCAGTGTCGAGGCCCGAAATTGGTGCCATCCAAGATTAGGTAGTCGCCGGATATTCTCCCTTCTCTGCAATACATAATGTGTCCTAAAATGTAAATGTAATTTTAAATATTTATGGTAGATCAATTTTAAAAAAAATTGTTATTTTCGAGAGCTTTCTCAGATTTTGCAACAATTTTTGTTTTAAGGCAAAAAATCAGCTTTAACATTACATCACCATTTAACTTTACTGTCCATATCTCTTCATTTTCATTTTTTTTTTATCTCTTCGTCTTCCTCTTCATTTATAATTTTCAATATTTGTTTCTATATATTTTGTGTATACTTACGCAAGAGTATAAAAGATTTTATATAAAGATCTGCATCAAATAAATCGTAATCGGGACTTTTTACGTAATATAAGTATACCCTGTATCCCGTGTCGGTTAATTTTCGCAGTGGAAAACAGCCACTATAAAATAATCCCCCTCTATATAAATATAATGCTGCTATAAATTGTTTTATTATTTATGTTAATTTTATTGTTTATCATATACGATATGATTATTGTGCATTTAGTTTTCTGCATTTTGGCGTTTATAAGTATGTATTTTTTGACGACATGCGCAGTGTGAGTTAGCATAGCGAATGACGTGCAGGACAAATTATATATTCTGCTTTTTGACGGTATGACCAATGGCGATTTGCGCTTTGTATCAAAAATCACATCTGTTGGATCAAGACTGTTAATTTGATATGTCAAAAGTCAATTTTGAACAGAAAATAAAGTTTTTGTGACAATTTGAATTTTCCGGGCAAATTTGAAAAATCGTTTTATTTTACAAGTAGGCTAAATTGAACTCTCCAAAGGTTTGGTAGAGTTTAAAAAATCATTAAAAAAATAACTAGAAAAGATAATGAAGTAGTAAAAAATTCCTTTTAAAGCACAAGAATCCTGTTTTTCAATTGCGTATAAAATCCTTGTTTTATACCGGGTGTTCCATTTATAAATCAACATCAAAAACTAACAGTACAAAAACAACTATTTAAAAAATATAATAAAATAAGTTTCTTTACCATAATTGTTTGCAATTTAAGCAAAATTAAAATTTTCTTTATACGCCTAATTAAAAACGACATTTCTTTGAATTACTACCGCAAATGTACTTACAAATTATTTATTTGTTTTTGATTTGCCTGTTCGAATATCAATTTTATATCCGCAGATCCATATAGTTTGCTTTTCGATGTAAAATAATTTCTGAATTTTTCTTTCGCTTGGTCCAGTTTATTTAGCCGTCCATGCAAAACAATATTCAACATATTCTCCTCTGAAAAAAAATAAATCCGTACGAATTTACTTAATTTTATTTTATCATCGTTTCGTATTTACGAAATAAAATCATTCAAGTATATATTATATAGTAAAGGCCCCAGTATAGAAACCTGGTTTTTGACAAATGTAATTCCTTAAGAATTACTATTAACCTACCGTAATTTTGTGGCATATATTCTTGACATCGAACCCATTCTTTTAATAACGTCAAGTTGTGTTTAAATTTCTCTTCATCTTCATTTAGTTCTTTCTGAATTTCGCATAATTGTTTTTCAGTTGGTTTTTCAACTAAGTCTTCCATATGTTTCAGAGACATATTCTAAAAGATTTTCTGAGATTAATATGTCATAAACATTCCGTGCGAAATGATCGATTAATATTGAGTACTTGAAACTTGATTTATTTTGCAAAATTTTACTTTGTTCATTAATCACGAAGCTAGTAAGATACCAAGTTATTTTCTAGAATCCCAATTGGAAAATAACATATTATTATTAGACGATAATTATCTTAATTAGACATACGCTTCATTAAAAATACTAATTATTTCATCTTATTTAGAACTATAATTTTATTTTAAAAATAGCAAACGATAGTCATAAACGAATAGTTTGATTAAATAAAAGAAAACTTTTCAAATGTGCTAATCAACTATTTCTTTGGATCAATTAATTGCTAACTCATTATTAATTATTGTTTTCCAACGTCAGTAACTTTTTCAGAATTATAAATTTCTATTTACTTATCAAATGACATCACGCAGATACTTACACCAATGTCTCATTAAATATTCGAGTTGCATCAAACTATTTATTAGAAATGAAAATTTTCGAAACTAGACATTATTAAAACACCGAAGGAGCGTTTATTAACAGCAATTATTCGTAATATATTTTAATATGGTGTTAAACAATATACAAATTTTTGTGTCTTTGTGACATATTCGTAAAATTGTATCATTAATGCCAAAAGAAATGATTTGATGTAAAATGTTACATTAGATCCTCAAATTAAATTAATTAAATTGTTTTTAATAATTATTTCGGGCTTTAATAATGAATTGTAATGAGTTTCCTTACAATTTTTTCTTTAAATTCGTTAATGTGAAACATCAAGCAAAACATTTGCTTTACGTTTAATATTTTGACATAGAAGGTCAGGCCAAATTAAAACATGCACACGTTATATTATTTCATCTTTTATTTTACAAGCAATTATAAATTTAATATATTTATCGCGAACATTACAACAAGCCTTGATATTAATAAGCACGATAATACAATAATTGTTTTATAAACCTATAATATATATTTTAGTTAAAGCGTATAATTAATTTAATTGCTCCTCCGTTAAATTGTGCCAATACACGTGTCGGTGATCTGGATACTTGATCATATCCAGCCAGTGCTTGAGGCGCTGCCCTTTGGAGCCCACGCCGCCCAATATCAGTCCCCCCAGATAGTCGTTACTCTTCCCGTAATCTTTGTCCCAAACTGTTATGTACAGACTTTGATTGGTCAGCTCGTTCGGTCGAGACTCGAAAGCAAACTCCTCGTTGAAGACCGGATTTAGATTCTTCCATTTGATCGATGTTTTATGCTTGCGATGGTACGGGTCTGGTGTTAAGTGTCTTAAGGAGAAAGATATCGATTCGTTCATAAATGGCGAATATCTTTGATGATCATATTGATGGAACGCTTACAATTTCACGAAGGGATCGGAAAAGCCGTTATTGTCCATTGGCAATAAATTCGTGCATTTTAAGATCGTGACTAGTAGAGCTCTTCGTTTGGTGTTGTAAGACAGTGATAGCATTATTTGGCCTCTTAGAGACATATCATCGAACCATTCGTTCGGTTCTGGTTGACAGGTGGGAACCTTCGGTTCCACTCTCAATTTTTCCAAAGGAATAGTCAACTATAAAATAAATACTTTCGGGATAATAGACCGAAATAATTAGCATTTATTAAAAAAAAAAGCTTTATGCGTCGGCATTCCTCAGGGGTCTCAACTTTGGCCTTTGTTGTTTAACATTTATGATATAGACCGACTAGATATAAGCGTTTCTTAAAATATGGTATACAGATATGGTAATAACTAAATTTTCAAGAGTTAATAATTCTAACAGGAATCCAGGGTCTTTAAGATAATTTTAGATTTCAAAGGAATCCGCGACCAAAGAGCCGAATAAGCTTTAAAGAAATCCGGAATTCAAATGTACTCTTTAAAAATATTGTACTAAATAAAAGGTACCCTACATTTTAACTTTTTGTATTGTATAAAAAAACTGATAAATGGCAGGGCGTGAAATAATTTTTACTGCTTACATAAATCGTGTTTTGAATCTTCAGTTTCCCTAAAGGTATTCTTGTTTCACCCATGTAATCATGTCCGTATCTGTCATCATCTACCACAAGCACGCAGAGATATTTTTTAGACAAATCTGTTTCGCTAATATCGTAGAATGTTAAGTTCTCGTTGAATTCGGGGTTTCTGGTTTTGTGAACCGTTTTCGTTCGAAGTCTCGAAGATGCCTATATAAGGTAGCGTCATTAAGAATGTTTGGAAAAATATATATTTGGTCAAATTTTTGAGTAATGATTTTTTTGGCACATACTTTTGGATTCGGTAATATGTTTAGTTTGCAGAATGGATCTGCTAAGCCATTGATGTCCATTGGTATTAGGTTCTTTGCTCTGTAGACTGTACAGTGTAATATTGCTGTTACCGCATCGTAAGTTAGGGACAGTTCCATCGTTCCCATCGTTGGCTCTGAATTTTTATGATCGGTGGTACCTGAAACCGTCTATAAAGAAAAATTTCAATCGAAATCTTCTAATGGCTCAAAATATGACAATTTCCTGTAATAGAAATCGTATAGTTGAAAAACCGTATTGTTAATGACAAGCTTTAACAGATGTCCTTTATTTTTTGCATACACATTTTCGATAAAACTCACATTAAATATTTGACTGCTCCCTATACTCGCACAGGGCGAAATCAGTTTATCGTCACTCTTCGAATCGGTCCAGAACAACTCTGAAACGCTTCTGCTAGCGACTGATTCTCTCCTGGAAGCACCCGAACTATCACCTCCAGTTAAAGACAACACATCGTTGTTGGTTCTGCTACTTATACTATCCAATCGATGCTCGAAGCAGTTGCTGGGGCAATCCTCCCAAACAGCTTGACCCGAGGTTGATAATATTTGGTTGTTCTTCACTTCGCTGCTGTTAATTAGACTCGAGGCACTCATGTAACTGCGTAAAGGATCGTATTCTTTGCTGAGATTGCTTAGGTCGGTCACGGGCGTTGCATTTTGCGGTGCCGTACTGTGGGGTGACGGTTGGAGAGTTGGGGAATAGTCTGTGAATGTTGAGAAGTTTTTGTTTTTTTTATAAATTACAAAATATAAAATTTGGTTAGTATTGTTACCATCCAGTGGACATAAAACATTCCTTCGTTTAAGCCCTTTCCACAATCTGCTATCTTCGTCGGAGCTGCTGTCGTCGTCCTTTTGACCGCTTTTTTTGCTCTTGCGACTCCCTCCGCTTCTGTTAAATATCCCCAGCTGACCAGGTTTCGCAAATAGTGGTAATCTCTTGAAAAACCACGCTCCAGATTTCTTCCAAATCTCGCGGGTCTCAACACAGATCATACAAAGCCATTGATCTTTCGACATCCTGAACAAAATTTGTCGCAAATTATTCGAACAACTGTAAATGTTGTTTGGGTACCTTAGTGGAATTAAAGAGTTGGACATATTTTCGATGGAGCATTTTTGGCAAACAAACATTTTGCAGTCTACGCAGCAGACTTTCTGCGGTCCTAAAATTCCGAAGCATTCGCCACAGATGACGCACTGCATGGGATTTTTACCTAAAGCGTTCCGTTGCATATTTTCAAGACGATCCACCAACCTACCAATCTACAAAAATACTTCAATCGTAGTAAAATTGCACGTAACTTTCCAACGATCCTACACACCCTCTCCTGCTCATTTTTATCAATTTTCTCCGCTCTCCTTATAACGTCTAAGATGGCCTCGTGCTCCTCATTCGCTATTGGTGGATTCACCGACGCTTGGTGTTGTGGCAAATCTGTTTTTACACTCCACCCTGTTCTTAATCTAGCAAATATAATAATGATCCATTATATAACTCGAAAAATTGACGACCTAGATCTAAAGCCCAAAAATATACACGTGACTTGATAATGAAAATTGGTTTGGTCTTTAGAAAACCTTATTTAATTTAGGAACTGTTAAAGATTAGATACATTTAGTTTAAGCGTATTGTTCTTCAGAAAATTTGCAAACGAACCTGATATGTATTAAGCTATTTGGGGCAGCCTGTAAGTTTAAAATCATTCTCTATAAGTAAAAATTTACATATTTCGTAATTGTTTAAATAGAAACTATTATATAAATAACTATGTTCCAGTAATAATTCCCCAACGATCAACCATTTTTATAATTGAGGATTTATTTAAATTATCTATTTATCTTTGAAAATAATTACATACTTAGCTCTTAAAGCCAACTGTCGATCATCTGGACATACAAATCTGCACTTTTTCGAACTATTCCCAAAATCGACCATTTTTTCCGTTATTCCACACGTTTGAAACGATGTTAAAACCTTTACAAAACCGTTTCCTAAACCACTATTGTGCAAACTATCCAGGGGCACTCGAATAACTTATCAACAATATCAAATTACATATCTAAACGTTATCAAAAACAAACAAACATCATTACATGTCGAACAACCTGTTCGCACTAAAGCTTGTGTACACTGAAAGCTGATGATACACGCACTGTAAACCAATCGAAACGTGTTCTAAAACTACTAAACCTCATATAGAATTCATATCTGCACCCAATGTCCATTGCAAATTCGCAAGATCCCACTGAAGCCTGTACATTGTTTGGATAATGTTATATTCGTGCGCGTGTGGGGGAGTAGGATATCGGTTTATATTCGACGCTTGGCGTCGCGACGTAGCCTCGTCTGTGCCGGTGCCTATAGATATGGGTACGTTGCCCCTAGCTACGTGATATTCCCGCTGCGGGTTCGACAAACACGAGCAGAAGTGAAATTGTTAGGTGTTATCACTTAGTGCTCTTAATATACAAGGTGTTCGATTTAAATTGTGTCAGTCGAGGTTGATATTAGATCTTATTTGGGTTGATGTTTGTTGTCGTCATTTTTTTCGATTGTCTTCTGAGTTATTTAGAGAACACTTCAGTTTTTTTTTCAACACCATATAAATTACAAATGGTTATTTAATACAATTCTAGATTTTTTTTTTAAAGGTCGAATTATGAAGAAAAAAATGCATTTGTTGTATTATTATAACTGAATTTGTTGAATGTGAATTTATTAGTTTAAACACCCGGTATATTGCTAATCAATAATTCCCTAGGCCTTAGCTGCGGAAAGTATTGTTTTTTTTAATAAAAAGCTACTTTTCGAGCCTTAACTTGTATAAATACAAATCACTAGGATTTAAATTAAATTATTCATTTCATTCTAGCTTTTTGTAAGGCTTGTTATATGATAATTGAGTTTTATTAATACGAAAGAGTTTAATTATTTATTTCTTATTTAAAATATATTTCAAAAAATAATGGGATTTATCAATGCAAATATATAATAAAAAATATTTATTGCACAAAATAATAACACGGTAAAACAAGCTATTAAAAATATAGAATACTAAAAAATAACAAGTATAAGATTCATTTTTATATCATTTCTTCATAAGTAAAAATAACAGGACTATTTTTATTGCACAATTTAAGATATTATAAATACTATATTATATTGCACACTTGACTAACTAACTAACACATTAGTTTCTATTATATATAAAAATCAAATTACAAAAAATAGAATCACATATAATATACAGGGTATTTTTAATTAATTATACAGATATACTAAAAATATATCCGTAAAAAGCGAAATATTTAGTATAATTAATATTAGTATATCTAATAATTCATTTAATATTAAATCGCCCTGTATATTAAAAAAAAAATTATATATTGCATATATTCCCATTTATCTCGTTAACCAGTACCACCAATAACCCGAACCAGTTTATATTTGGTAAAATAAATAAATAAACAATTATATCTCCTTCAATTTAATTTAACATTAAAATACACAAGCGATTTTATTAATAATTAAAAAATATATTGCACGATATATACGGTGAATTTATAGTTCATATAAGGGGTGATTTGAGGATTGAAGTTTCATTTTTATTTCGATACGTTGTGTCTTTCATCATATAGTACTATCATGGTGAAATATAAATTGCACTGCTTCTGTTCACACTTTAAACTCTTCACGGTAAATACCCTAACGAATTCTCTAAGCTACTACTCCCACCAACAGCAACCCCACCACTCACCTTGCACGACCCATACATGCCCCCATTATTTTTTTGTTCTTTATGTACACTACTCCCCCTGGAATCGTCACTCTGACTCTGGATTGTATACAAACCGTTCTTCGTACTGTACATACCATCAATTATCCTCCCATTCTTCTGTCGAATGGTATACAATGAGTTCAGTATCATCCTATTTTGTAGTTGGGCCTGTTGATGTCCTCCCACTGAGGCGCCTCGTTGATGCTGATGGTGCGGATATCTAAAATGGAATGGAAAATGAAGAATTCTCAAGGGTTCCTCAAGTTGAACATTCTGGGCGTTCAGTAAATTCCGTTAATTTAACTGAAAGATTTTCTTAGATTTCTTTGATCACAAAGGAAATATGTAAGGTAAAAAGTTGATTGCAGTCAGTTTGTTTCAAAATCTGTCACTAGTACCTTTGCTGATTGTGTATCAATAAATGTTGCTGGTGCCTTGGCAGATGTCCGATATCGGTAGTTTGTGACAACTTAATATCGGTGAACAACGCCGCAATCTCTGCAGACTTTTTAACGCTTAACGCTTCGTGCGTATGATTATGCGGATTACCCGAGCTCGCGTGATGATGCGGCATCAGTCGCTGATTATAAAACCTGCCATCATCAAGTCCACCAGATTCACTTATGGATCTCCCATAACTCGCTCTGTGTTGCGTAAACATGTCGTAATCCAACGCTAAGTTATCGACACTTCCGCTAGTTCGCCTGGAACTGATTTTATCATTTGGCGGTTTCAGTTTATCGTAGTATTTCTCCATTGGATTACTCATGTATTCCAGACTTCTTGTACTCTTCGTGTTCGAGTTCTTTTTGCTTCGTTTTCGACAGTTGGGTGGTGTTGTAGCGGATCCTGAGCTGGGGATGAAACCCCGCTGTTTAAGCTGCTCGAAAATTGTACCCTGGTGTGCAGAGGTGGTGCTTAATTGGGTACCATTGGGTGGGTTGCAGTAGCATTTATTGCTTTCGGTGCAACTGTCCGTGTCGCAACCGCAGAACGTTAGGTGCTCCGATTTTAGGGTGCAGTAACATTTTTCGTCGGTGCGACAGAGTTTCTTACAATTGTGCGCCGCTTTGTGTAGTTTATTAGTGCCCAAGGAGCAATAACATTTGTCTGCTGATATGCAAGTACAGGTATCGCTGTCATAACTACATTCAGAATACGAAACGTATCCGCTGCTCGAGTTTCGATTTTGATTCGCCTGCAGCAGACTGTGCGTTTTCGATTTGGACCTTCGCAGGGAGAAGAAATCGGATTCCTCGCTTGTACTTGTTCTATCTCTTCTAGTACGATTATTAACAGCCTTCAAATCACTAGCTCGTTTTCTATAACTCTGTTTCCTAGTGATTTGAACCTCTTTCGGTCTGAATTGTCTGGTATCATACGAACTGCTCGAGATGCTACTTTCAGGTATCTTATCGGTCACTTCTTCATTCACCGGCAAACAATTGGCTTCTTCGGGAATATGCTTAACAATTTTCAGCTTTTGAAAGACGTGCTTCAATCGTTTGTTAAACTTGGAACAAACCACAACGTGTTTTCGTTTCGTAGTAACACTGCTTGTTCGTCGAAGGAGTTTTTTCTTTTGCCTTCGCATTATGCTTTTGCTTCTCTGGTACAACTCGTCTTTCGTCAGCGTTACGGCTAGCTTCAGCAAGAATTCTTTGTATATTGGTTTGAGATCATTGAATGACATTCCTTCAGAATCGATTATGACGCCCAATATTTCGTCCACCGAGTGCAACCCTTCCTGAAGGCGGAATTCGTTGAAGAGTTCGTTGAAACCTAGTGGCGAACCTCCGGTAGCTTGGCCATTACTTCTGAAACCAATGAAAAATGTTAAACGAGAAGAAGTTAATAATAAATATTTGTCGAAAATATGGTTGCTAAATTAAAACTGTACCTATGCACTTTAGATTTGTATCTCGTCAGACCACCGGCATTCAAGAAACTGCCCGATCTAGGAATTGTAACTTTAGTCAAAATATCCCCGGAATTCTCGGCACTACTTTTGATTTCATCTGTATTTCTTTTCCGCAAACTCTTTACCCTTTTCAATCCCATATTGCTACTTTCGCTGATCTGCATAATTTCTGCGGCAATCTGCTTTTGATTCTGGCTCATATAAATATTCCATTTGTCACTTAGTTTCGCCGGTTTAATCTCTGGAATCGGCGAGGTGGACTTTGCAGTATTTGTCTCCGGTTGTATCGGGTCTTCATAAGGCAAAATCGCATCCAAATCAAATTCGGGTGCTTTTGGCGCCCGCTTAGTTTTGGAGGACCTCTTGGGCTTGTTACTGCCGCTAGTGGCGTGGTCTGCAATCAACGGCGTTGTATCAGCCTGTAAAAAAAAACGCATTTAATCATTGAAATCATCAAAATCAACAATAAAACCGACATCTAAAATCTCGCCATCGCTAATTGTGGAACTGGTTGTACTTCGCCTCTTCCTCGGAGGTCTCACGGGTACTGAAGACTCGTTTATATTGCTTGACGTTATTGACATGCATGTTACCCCGTTCCTATTCTTCGGCCTCTTCTCTTTGGCTTTCATATGGGCCATCAGAGATTTATATAAGGTTGCTGCTATGACAATGGCGTCTTCTGAGGTTTGGCAAACGAATCCATGGCACTCTAATTGTTTATGTACACCTAAAACAATTTTTAAAAAATGTAACCCTTTTGGACGATGTCCGCTAAGGCATTGATGCTATATTTGGACATCTTTATAATTTGGCGTATACGAAATTTGATTTATACATATTTGGCACAACCTAAAAGACTTTAACAGGAATTTAACTTGATTTACTCATTGATTAAATAACAGATTTGGTCATAGGTCGGCTTTCTAAGTGGCTTGTAAAGAGTTTCTTACCAATTTTTCGCATTACAACTGCGAATAATGGAGAATGTGATTCACCGTTGATATATTTTGTTTCGTGGACATCCAGGGTTTTGAATAATTGTTGTTTGTCAATGTTATCAGGGTCTGTAATCAACGGTAGGAAAGCGTAGGTCGTTTGTGGATCATTATGGATCACAAATTTGACGGCAGACCACACTGCGATTGTAGGAAAGGAATTTAGCTGTTCTAAATCACCTGAAATATACAAATTACAATTTTTATCTGCACCTCTTGCATTTTTTTTGCAATCCTTCATTTTGCCTGTTCAAAAATAAATATCCAACACCTAAGCATCATATATTAGATTAATTCCTCACATATGAGTGGAAATTCTATCATAATCTGCTATAAACTTAACACAAGTTCCATTCTACTTATTTCTTTTGTAAATTAAAAAGTAGATTATGAATTAAACGAAGAAGTCAACCAATACATATTATAATACCTTCCTCTATGTGTATAATAATCACAGGATGTTAAAAAAAAAACTTACAATAAAATATCATTAAAAAATCAGTTAATGGCTTCACAATATAATACACGGGACCCTACGCATTTTTTTTGCTCTACATAAATTTCCAATTCTAAATCTGATACTGACAATTAATCAAAGGATTAAATTAATTTAGGTGCCCCTAACAAAATGCATTTAATAAAACAAAATGCCACATCCTCTCTTGATCTCGGCATTACTTCAACGCTCGGTATATTTTATTGAAGACTACTGACTGATCATATTAAATTCGATGAACGTATGGAAGAAGGAACGTTAGAAGCTTGATGCGTGAAGAGGTGTTATTGTACTGAGGCGGCTATTGTTTGCTATTAGGTATATTATTTAAGTTATTTGCGAATTGTAGAGTACGTAGATATCAATGTGCAATTCACGGCAAAGAAGAGATTCAATGTCTGAATGTTCTGACAAGGTGCAATGGTATCAAAAATTATCAGACTATGTAAGAAGAAATGTTTAATTTATGTATTACGTTTAATTGAAGCGAGGATTTCGCATCGGGAGAATATCGTAGGCTCTTTTTTTTCTTAAAAAAAAAACTTGATGATCAAATAAGAATATGATCAAAATATTAACGTTTGTTACCTTTTTCGCCTTGGTACTGAACTTTTAGCCCAGCCCCGCTGATTTCCAACTTCCCACTCAAGCCCTTGCCAACCTTAGTCGTTCTTTTATACGCAAAATACAGATCCTTCAAAGGCTTCTGCAGCCCTGTCAAGCTAGTGACCTTCTCTTGCAATGGTATCGAGCCTAGATAATCCACACTGAACGTGTGACATCCAATGTCATTCGTGACTGGTATACCATTATCAATCGCGATATCTGTAAACATTTTCTCAATGCGAGCTTGTACGCTGTTTTTCGTCGAGGAGGATGCGTCCGATTCAAACATGGCGTCGATTTTTTGCTTATATATGCTGCAGAGGTGAAGAAATTTCCGATTAAATTGATTATTTAAGATCAATTGTAATTGCTACGGCCAAACTAAATTAACTTGGTGGTAGCGTTATAATTCGCCTCTAGATGAAGATATTAAAGAGTTTCGATGTTTTGTCTACATTTTGTCATTTCTAACATTCTAAACATCCCATTTGCCCATTTGCTCATTCTCATGCAACAGAAGAGCAAAATGAAATACAAAAACAATATATATTTTTATATATAACTTACTTCGTAAAGTTGACGAACTTATTCAAAGTCGTAAAAAATATAGGAAGCTGTGGTCTGTAATATCAATTCGAATTTCTTAGAAAGTACTACTTAAAGGCAATTTTGTATGAAACGATTAGGTTTTTATTTGCCAAGCCAACAATAAGATGGCGAAATTTGTTTGGGGTTGCATCTCGATTATAAATCATTGAATGTTATCCAACAGCATAGCAAATTGATTGGTTGCACATAAATGCGCAATTATCATTATTATTGTCGTATGAAATGGACGATGAAGATATTTATTGCTTTCTTCAGATGTATTGCGCAATTTAATTTAACTATTCAGTATTCCCTTGGCATTAAATTCGTTTCGAAAAGTATGCCATTCTATCTGACAAGATGGCTGATCTTTATTTTACGATCATTCATAAACCTCTAAAGGTTCGTATAATATCATTAAAAAATAAAAAATCACATTACCTATAAACACTTCCCGTATCATCCTGGTTCTCCATCAATCGAAATCCCCCACTGCCCGCAGACTTCTTGCTCCGTACACTCTCGGGCTTTGGTGGCGGTATCGGAGCTGCCCCGGCACCACTCATGCCACCCCCAGAGCCACTGTTCAAACCACTACCACTCGCCAATCCCAATTGACGTTGAGCTTGATTTAGTTGACGTAACAGCATCGGTGGCGGCAGGGCAGGGGGATGAAGCCCAGCCATATTGGGAGCGATCACTCGGGATGAGTGAGAGAAATTGAAGAGGCCTATAGGGGGCGCTGGCGGACGTGGTATAAGGACGCTGTCCATGTTACACATAATAATTGCTTAGGGTGATGAGGGTTGTTTGATGGTTTACTTCAGGGGGTGTTCAAAATGTTGGGTGTTTTTTTCGATGGAATTGAGTTTTGCGTGGTGGATAATTATTGGACATTTTTTAGGATTTGAAATTTATTTTTATTGACTTTTAGAGTTTAAAATGATTTTAATTTTGGCAAAATTGTTGCCTTATTCATTTCCAGTTCTAGTTCACGTTGTGGTCTTCTTTCTTTTTCATGTTGTCATATCTAAAACAAGGACGAGGAAATTCTCTAAAATTATAACCAACTTCACGTGAGATCATTTTATATATTTAAAAAGGTGATAGAAAAATTACCGCTAATATATTTACAGTTTATAATTTGCAATTTTGCAACCTAAGCAATCTTCCGTTCACTCAATTAGCTATAATAAATCTTTTACATACAATGCTTTTATTGTCCATAACAAAATTTCATTATTGCAACCTTTCGATGTCATGTCATCATAAAACAGTCGATCAAGAACAACAATAATAAAGCACTTGAGTTTATTTTTCCTCTTGGTTTGCCGACAATCAGGCAACTATTTGTTGCACAAGTACCTTTAAGACACACGCATACTAAATCAAAGTCATCGAAACATCTAGCTATCTGAAGATCTATTATGTTCTACCTACTTTTGGACTGCTATTTACGTCTCATGTTAGATGATGTTCTATTGTTCGTCAGTAGAATGTTTGGAAAAGGACATGTGTGTCTATAATTGTTAACAAATAATAAGCGAAACCGTTGTGTATTTGGAACCATGATTTTTGCTTTGAACTGTACAGTTTACAGCGTTAAACATTTGTTATTATCTATAGTAGTACTTCTATTAACTGCTGCGTTGTTTAAATGTTTGTTGTTGTTGAGGAATTTTTCATTACAATGCCTAGCTAGGCATCAATAGACGTTTTAAACATCATTTATCGTGCTTTTTAAATTATACAAAAATGTATAATAGGTGTGGTCCCATTAGAGGCCCTTGCAGAACACCAGTCTGTTCTGCCAGTGTACTATTCCCCATTTTTTTTGCTATAACCACAAATAGAACTTCTGCTAGTAAAATATAATTTTAAAGGTACTTTAAATACATTTCAACTCGCTCATTGAGGTGGTACTATAAAAATTGTACATATTATCCTTGCATTCGCTTCTTTCTACAACTATACGGCAAATCTAACGCTAAATTGAATGGCATTCGCACTTTTGTCATATGGTTTGGCCATCTGCGATGTTTCAGTCATACGATGATCATCATCATCATATACCGTACGTACAGCTACTACTACCACCTAATCGTAGTAGTACCAGAGCAATACAATGGCAGAACTCTTAGACGTATTTGCAAGCTGCTAGATAAACCGAGCTCGCTCATATAATAGCTTTGATCCATTACTTTGCATCGTCTTTAGTTGTATTTGTATGCCTTGGTTCTTTTGGTTTTGACTTTTGGGCCATCCATACTAGATGAGTACTAAATAAACTCGTCCAGTATGAGGTACTAGATGATGTTTTATATATCCATGATGTCGTTTGATTTGTAATTTTTCGAAAAAAAATATTGAACATATTTCAAAATGGAATAACAAATGTTCAATAAGCAAAATAACGAATAGTACCACATGAAATGTGGTACTATTTAACTGTTAGTATTTTTGTAGTAGTATTATTATAAATCCAAGCGATTCAGATTTTACTTGAAGATGAAGATTATTATAAAATTAATCACGTACATCCTTTTACTAATCGTGTGATTATTCTTATTTTTAGCGCTAATATTCCGAGTCAATTCAATTAAGATAAACATAAAATTTCACATATAAATCAATTCCTAAGGTGATCGCACATTCCTCGATCAACTTATGGAATGATGTAATTAAATGAACGCAGTATTAATTAATACGTATATTAATTAATTGACAAAACAGACGACTTCCAATTAATCAAAGTAACATATTTATGTATCTATTTATCATCGTTTTTTTTTTATAATCTGTGTTTGTTTAAATTGAAAGGTATGATTTTTTTTTAATTTCAAGATTTAAAACAATTTCACTTAATGCACATATTTTAATTTTTTTGTTGCTAAATTTTTGCGTGTCTTTCGCTATTGAAATCAAAAATTCAGTTAATTTTTGTAACGATTGATATTTACAATATTTCTAGTCAGCAGCGAGAATTATTGTTTTGCTAAATGCACTAAAGCGCCTCAAAGTGTTTGTGATAATAATGAATTTTATAAACTAATTGCACAGCGGACTTTCTCCAATTGTTATGCGAGTGAACTCGTACTAATTATCTACCGGGTGTTCATTATACAACTTCCTACATCTACGCGAACTGATTTCCCCAAGTAAAATACACATTTTTTTAATCATTTAATTAAAATTTGAAAATCATCATATAACGTTATATAAATGTCTGTTAGTTGCCATTTTTAACCGACAAATTTGTAGTTGTAATTCACAAATGTAATTTTTGTTCACAAAAATGTAATTTACATTTCACGTTTAAACAAAAATAAATAAAATTCTCGTCTATTCTCGTAGAATCACCCTGTATATCCGGTTATATATACTCCGCTTGTATTTACAATCGATCCACATTAATCACTCGGTGTATAACAATTGCAATTAATCCACTACCAACTAAACTATGTAAGATTATAAATAATGCGATCGTGCTAACACCGCAAGTCTGCACGAGCTCTCGTTTCTTGGTCAGCTGTATTAGATGATGATGATGATGATACGTCGAATAGAAGCGGAATTACATCTGTTGAATCAAATGCGGACTGTCACCAAACGATATAGTCACCTCAGCTTGTATAGGCAAATTCATTTAACGTAGAGGTCGTGTATTCACCAAAGACGCGCAGGTATAGTGGAGCGCATGCTCGTATATAGGGGCATCTTACCCGCACTCATCGTGATTGTTCGTCTATTTGATATGGTCTCTCTGCACAAAAGCGCTGCGTTATTATAAATCGCCCGTACATTAACAAATGAGAAGAGAAGAGAAGAGAAGAGAAGAGAAGAGAAGAGAAGAGAAGAGAAGAGAAGAGAAGAGAAGAGAAGAGAAGAGAAGAGAAGAGAAGAGAAGAGAAGAGAAGAGAAGAGAAGAGAAGAGAAGAGAAGAGAAGAGAAGAGAAGAGAAGAGAAGAGAAGAGAAGAGAAGAGAAGAGAAGAGAAGAGAAGAGAAGAGAAGAGAAGAGAAGAGAAGAGAAGAGAAGAGAAGAGAAGAGAAGAGAAGAGGAGAGAAATGAGGAGAAAATAATAGAGGAGAGGGGGGGGGAGAAAATAAGAGAAGAGAAAAGAATTTTAAGCATACAACAGGCAGTTTTGTTAAAAGAGTGTTTGATTAACTTTTCATTTATCGCCATTTGAGCGAATTTGAATATGTTAATGTCAAAGTGATTGTGTTTTGAGGGATAGGCTGTATAAATAGGTGCATATCGTGTGCATGGCCTATATAGAGGTAATAGATGAAAAATGATACGATAGTATCAGCAAACATGTAGTATGCAATATATGTCATTGCTAGGTAAATTAAATTATAAGTTTCTAGTAGATATTTTTAAATGGATATCCATTCCTAACCTCAAAATTTGCGCCAAAGAAGGCATTTGAACGTATCGACTGTCATTTATGAAACATGTTATTCGTTACAATTGCGGCAATTACAATGTAACGTCACGAGTGCTTATACGCTATCAGTAACGTACGGTCTACTTGTGCAATATACCTACTTTGGCGAGAAATGTCAAAAAGAAAATCGCTTAATTCAGGATTACAATCGATAATTAGTAATCATTACACGAACAATATAAATTTTATTAAAGCTACATAATATGTAAAAGTCAAGGTAATAATAATTGCGTAATTAGAGCTACTCGTTTTCTCTTATAAATAAACAAATTTCGCTTCGTTAATATCGTTTAATTTTGACGGAAGGTCGACTACACTGCTGCCAAATCATCGGCTACTGTTTCAAATAAAAATTCAATATGAAATTAGAGAAATTAGAAACTAAACCCGCGGTAATTATACGCAATTAAAATTTGGTGAAACAATTACCGTATGCTAGAAGTCATATAGTTTTTTTATTATTAATAAATACGTTTAAACAAAATCCAACTTTCACTGAAAGTTACATTATAAAAGTTATTATGTTTCAAAAAGAACGTGGAATTAGTTCGAATAAAATTGGTTTTATATGTCAATATTTTCTAGAACACTAACAATGGTTTTACAAGAAGTTGCGATATATTTAATAAGTATGTTAATTTCAATAATTACTATTTTAATGTACGAATATAATTACTTATGTAAACTTTTATTACACTAATTTGATGTTATTCAATAATGAATCAATAAAATTATTTTTTCATTTTGACAATATCCATAAAAAAACTGCTGTTGATTTAAAAAAAAATCGGTACCATCAAATGTCATTTTCAGATTTCACATGGTAATTCAGAACAATTGATTTGTGCAAAAATAAAAAATAAACAATTTAATTCGATTGTGTAATATAATATTTATGCAGATTTTTTAAATCCAGCCAGTAACAATTGCAATTGTTTGGTATTAATTGGAAATCGCGGAGTACCCAGCTTACCTATTATTGCTAGTTTATTATTCGTTTGTGCGTTGTTCTTCACGATAGATAAATAAATTATTGCTGCTTCTGCGCTTTCTGCACACAAAGTGTTTGAATATGCGATGCAAAGAACTATTCTAATTCGAAAAAAAAATTGTATTGAGAAAAGGAACGCGATACTACAAACTTTCAAAGCGAAAATCAACAATTTTTTATGTAATACCCCCTAGTACTTTTCTATTAGTATTTTCAAATTAACTTTTCTTCGATTCTTTTACTAAATACCGACATAATACCTGCCATAATTTTTACTTAGAAACTAGTTTTAAGACTTTTTAAATTGTACTGCAATTTTAATCTCTGGCAAGTACTATATTTTATTATCATGAAATCTTAAATATGGACGCTATAGTTACTTATAGTATAATAGAAACAATGAGGTAATTTTCCAATGGATGACATTATCACACGTAACGGCCTCTGTTGTTTCCACATCTGCATTTCTTAGTAGTACCACAGAGAATATACAGGGTGAATCTATATATACAAAGTATATACTAAAATTTTACTAGACCGCACAGAAAAATGTGTATCAATATGCCTTTAGTGAATTTTTTCATTCAAATATCTGATAGTACCGATAGGGCACTTAATAGCCATTTGAACGTACTAATAGACAGCTTTGTTCCCTAATTGGTGCTCTTCCAACAACCTCGTAACCTCTCCATGTCTAAATCTGTCATATCTCGAGACCATCACTGAGCACGTGACGGTACTAGTAGGCATTACTCGCTGCTCGTTATGACGTGATGTCTGCTGGCACTACTCAACCATCCGTGTAATCATCGTCGTTTATATGCCACTTATAATCACATTCTACCTTGATAGTACCATTCGTATGACAGTCGACAACTACTTCGGCAATCTAACAGTCTTCAGCTGTGTGCAGACGCCGAGGAGAGATGCAGAAATAGAACACGGGGCTTATAAGTACCGGTACATTGTTGCGCCATTATGTGCTATTATCATTTTTTCATCATCATCATCATCATCGCGGTACTACCATATCAAGATCGTGTGGTGCAATATTGTTGATTGATTTCTGAAGGTTTTCGTAGATTTCCAATATAGTTTTTGTTGCTTGTTTGCCGTTTTTAAATCAATTATACTAATATAATAATTAGTTCTATTATAATTATTTTTTATTACAACTAAATTGTATTAAAAAATCTGATACAGTTTTTAATTCGAGGTAGCTCAAATACGTTCCTTTCACGTCTACGCGTCACACCCAGTCATTATTTCTTACACACCATTTAATACCCGTTCCAAATTCTGCTCCCCTTTCTATCAAGATAGCTAAACCATCAGCGAATCCCAACACATCAATCTCTTCTCCCTATTAAATATTTTCACCTACACTATTATATTCTTCTTTAACCTTGTTCTTTGCATCTTCTATATATAGATTGAGTAATAACGGCGAAAGTGTACATCCTTGCCGAACACCGTACACCGAACAAAGTTTATATTCACGTTTCCGAGCGCACAAAATAATATGTAATTACGAAATCATTCATCTATGACATAACTCGTCTTAACGAGTTATTTTTTAAACTAGAGTCTACATTCGTTGGGTAATATATAAATTGTGTTTAGATTTAGACCTTTCGCGCAAGATAGATATCATATGGTGTATATGAAAAGAGCAACAGTAATTATTTGAGCTTGACTGCGAGTAAAAATTATAATTAGGACCGGAGCGTCGTTAGTTCTTATAAATCGTAGCTGTTGATGGTTTGGTCCATTCTTCAAAAACTAGGTTATCTGATGCTGCGATGCACCTTTTATAGTATCATCTTATTATCTCGCTACTTATATATGTATGTTTTATTAATTTGTTTTATATATATACGTACGTACTACATATTCCAATAAAATTGACACAATTTCGGTCTTTTCTATTTGCTTTGTGAAATAACACAGTCTGATGCGAAATTTCGCAATTTAGTATTAATTTATTTCTGAAGTATTCTTGAAAATATAATCACATATATTTGTACAAAATGAAAGAATCGGAAATTTAGTAAGTATTTTTTTTAAGAATATCCCCGCAATTTTCAACTATATCAATTTGAACGAAAGTTGTAAGATATATTTTCCTAAGTGCATTAAATGATCCTTTTTCTAAGTAACATTACAGGCTATATTGCGCAAGTAGGTCATACGTTGTTGATAACGCATAAGAACTACTGGCATTACGTGCCGCATGTCACGTTTATAATCGAATGAGCTGATGAGGTAAATTGAAATGCCTACTCTGGCGACAATATGCAGATACCGAATGAAATATATAAATGGCAATTATTCGACACAAATAAATCGTGACATATTGGTCCACAACGATTATTCTTCAAATTGAATGCAGAATCAAATGATGACATAATTTCGCGCAATTGAAATATCGCGCAGATTCTTCGTAAGCCGCCGAAGATATATTTATTAATTCACTTCGAATCTCGGACGCACAGTTATCTCGTATCTCAATTAAGTCCATATACCAATCGCGTAAAAGACGAAGATTTAATTGACATTCATCAGGTGTTTTGTGCGGTACGAACAATCAAAGTTGGCCATGATGGTCTGTCTTCTCTTCGGCCAAATGACTCTATTCTATACGGCTACGTATACGAAGCAATTTATATGAAACGTGCGGTACCCCAAGTTATTCTATTATACGATATTACATCGTTTATGAATTGAGCTCTTTGTGTTTAGGTACCGCTAGTTATTACATATCTGACTTAAGCTAAATGGATTTTGTAATTTTTTGTATGTAGGCTAGACGAGAAGACTATTCTGGCATAGAGAAAATAATTTCGTTGCGAAAATACAAATTAAATTTTCGTTAGGATTTCTTCTTTACTAATTATTTTCTGTATTTTTATCAAGTACTGTGATATATTCGAAGTACAAATATATCACGAAATTTAGAAAAATCCCATACAAGTGGATTTTATAAGCACCATAGTTGAGGAAAACAATAGCCATTCTTCAGTAAGAATTTTATGTGGTGAGAAAAACTTAGTTTTAAATTGAAACAATAGAGAACTCTTGCTTTTCAATTGTCAATGGGTCAATCCTTCGGAAGTATGCGCCATTGATACACAGTACGTTTATTATCTACGATTTTTTCTTTAAATTTTACTAACTAGTTGATGTATGTACCAATATGTAGATTTAAAATAGCAGTGGACCTAGTACGCTTCCCTGTGGAACCCCCCCGTGATTTTTTTTTGGCATTATATACGAACTAATTTGTTTGCGCTGTTTAAACCCATCTACAATTTGATTGTACAAATATTTCGCTTAATTATGAAATATTTTATTAGTAAAATCCAACACGCGGTACCACACGTGGGATTTGGTAACCTAATGACTGAAAACTGCAACAATTAAAAGCAAAACTTTTCCTTCCCGTCTGCATTCTCACGATTTAGTGCGCTGCTAATTATTTATAAACGAACTGAAAAGACATTTTATAATAATCTGTAACAAAACAATGCAACATTTATAAACAGATAATTCACTTTTGTTTTGTTGTTCGAAACCTTCGAGGTGTTTCCAAACAACATGTGCTAGTATATGAATGGACGAGGATTGTTTTCATTGAAATTTGTTTATGGGACCATTTCTCTCCAAAAAATGTATGAAAAGCAAATGAGGATTTTTTTTGTGTTCGAACTTTGGATGGTACGGGTCTGGATAAAGCGGGCGAAGAATTAAATTGTCTTCTTCGCAATCTTGAGTGTTGATGCATAGTTACCTCCACATTGAATTAGTTGGGTTATTTATTGCTGGACCGTTAGAATATCTTTGGATGAAACCAATGAAGAGGACGAGTGAGGTCCGCATCACAACACCACACCACACCATCTTAAGCTATTCTCTTGTTCAAGAAGCTGGACTTCAGATGCGAATGCAAATCACACATATTTGACATCTGCTGCTGTCTTTCGGTATTTTGTCCAGTTGTGTTCAGTTGTTGGTAGCGTTTTTATTTCGTTTGTTATTCATCGATTCAATAGCTTCCTAACCTTCGAGAATGAACATTCTTCGTTGGTCGTTCGCCATTCTTCTCGAAGCCGCATAATACATAATCTAACTTAAACAGTGTTTACTGTTAACAAAAGATTTATGCTCTTTTGATGTGCGTTTTGTTATGCAACGGAAATTTGTTATGACTTTGTAAAACGAATTTAATACGCTGCCGCAAATTGCTTGAGAAAAAATATATTTTAGAGATATATATTTTTTTAAATTCAATCGCAATACGAAAAATCTATGTTTCCACGCTTATATTTATTTTGTTTGTGTATAATTTTTGCACTTTACGAAGAGGGGTTCCGTTATAAAATCATTGCAAGCGATAAAAAGGCATATAATTAACGAGTTCGTAATTTCTTCAGACTTGGATAAATGAATGAGCAACGGAGGTGCCTTGAACTAAAATAAAATGTAGGAAATCCTTTGTAATATTGAAATTTGTTAGCAATAATAATTTATTAATGTCGCGAAATTGGGACATTTATATTTTTCTGTTAAAAGATGTTTTGAACCTACAACAAAGGTATTATAAATTTGAGTTTCTTTAAAATTTGAAACTGCCAAAAGTCATCGGAAAAATTTACCGAAACCCTTTAATACCTAAGTTGAAACATTTGGAACGGTTGAGTGATGAATTTACATTACTTTTCTATGTTTATCAAAAATTTCCCGATTCAAAAGTTACAAAACGATTTTGAAGCTAAGAATGAGAATTTAATACGTTTTGACATACACTAATCAAATATTTGGCGAAGAGTCGTTAGTAAATTTGATTTCGAAGCGTTTTATTAACAAGTGAACTCTTAATTTTGTTTTGAACCCTCAAAATGAGTACAACGTATTTTTTAGTACAGCTGATGATTTAATTAATATTTTTTTAAATCATCACGTGGACATTCTGCTATTTCAGCTCATTTCCTTCTGTTAGATTGTTTATAAAAATCACCATAATAATTGCTAAACATCGGCATAATTTTACATACTTAAGTACAACAGATTTAATGTTTATGATAAGTTTGTATTCCTAATAAGCGATGAAACAATCTTCGTCAACAAATGCAGGATACGAATGAAAAACAATTTATTTTTAGCGTAAACAATGAGGAATTTGCTCAGTTTTAATATACGTGCAATAACTTTAATGAGTTGTAAATCTTCACTGACTATCAATATTTTTAAACGGTCTCTATTAATTAATCACTTTTCTATTCCAATACCACTTTTCCCAGAAAGATCGAATCTCATTAAATAAATCCAATTTAAATTATTTACACGATCGGCAATCAATAACTGCTTCTAAAAAACTATTCCCATTAAAGACGGCGCAAAAACGTCGAAATATTAGCTCGGTACTACATTTCTTAGCGCACCTAATCATTCAACACGTGAAAAATAAACGAAATAATCTAATGGTCTTTGAATGAAATTAATATGTGGATGGTTAAGAAAACTGTCTTTGACCAGAGAAGTAAAAAAAACGCGACCACTGCCTCCGTGTGCTAATTGATTATGATAACATGACAGCTGCTGGTACAGCAGTCTTCAGATCTCGTATAAATTAAAAACTTAGCTATCCGTGATGTATATAATGGCTGTAGGTGATTTGTCTTGAGATGACGGTCATTTATCAACTTTTATTATTTATTTACGTGTTGAAAGAACATACGACAAAATAGCGATGTCCTATAGAGAAATGATAAATATGCCGTGTAAATGGTAAATACCAAAGGGCCAAGTACTGACCCTTGAGGAAACCACAATACATAATATTCGCGACTATTGAATTATTTAGGCATTGTAAAATAATTTAATATATAATAGATATTGAAGAAGATTTGAAGTCAACTGTTGAATTGGTACTATTTTTTTTACTCCAAAACTCTTTTCATATTCTTTTTACTAGTTCTATTTGATTCATCTCAATAGTTTAAAATTACAGTAACTACGGAAGTTGAATTTGCTTAGGATTGGTCTAAAAGCATTTTTATAGTTTTATTAGTTTAATCTATGCGATTTCCAATTTGACAATTGGAATTCATTCCACTGTCGATGATATTTGTCATATATGGAATCTAATTAACTACTAATTAACAAATCACGAACAAGTCGGTGAATACGTTAAAAGAACTAATCGTATTTACAATTTTCTGAGAACTACAACGTAAATTCACCACACGTTAGAAATGAAATACTTCAAATATCAAATCGTTTTTATTACAACAATAAATTGTCGTTCTTAATTCGCGCATTTCTTCATTCCATCAATATATATAACGGTTTGTACTCTCTAAAGAAATCTATTAAAGAAATATCTAATAAATTGAATAAATCTTAAACGTACGACTAACTTTAAAGAAGTCGGTACTAATAAATTGTAGGAATGCATTTTCCAATTTATATATTGTGGCTCGGAATTTATTTTCAGTTATGTTTTTTGTATATCAACAACTAGTGAACTAGTGCAAATTCAATAAATATTTCTTCAGAAACTTTCCGTATATTCCTCATAATACCAATACTTTAAAAAAATTAAGAATATTCACTACTTTTGGTAGTACCCTTTTCGGAAATCGCTTCCATTTGCCATTTTGCTAATAGTTCCAAATATAAAATCATTTTTTGTGACGCCAATTGATTAAATCTAACAAACCATTCCATCAAAGCATCTATTATAGTACCTTAGTACTAGATACACTAGATACAAGATACAAGACACCACACACTCATTTCTCAAATGGCCTTCGAATCGATTACTGGCATAGCAATAAATTTCGCTGATAACTGTGGAAGTACCAGATCACTGAGTCCAGATACTACACCAACCTTTTAGAGCTTCACTTCACTATGAGGTGTAACGGTACCCTCCTTAAGTTCTATTCACGAACATACCACCGCTTACTTGTTTCAATCTGCTCAATGGATCTGAATAAGCTTATAAACTGTTAGAATACCTGAGACATGTGTCTCGCGTCAGAATTGATTGTGGTACCTATTTAGATACTCATTCTTCATGCCTTGATATTACAATAGAGATGATAGTAGTAATAGTTTTGTGCAAAATGGTAGTACTAATATGTTTAGTGTTATTAAACACACTTAAAGTACAATATTTTTTAATTATTGCACTTGGTACTTTTTTAAATTTATGGTTCCGAATTTTTTCTTACGAACAATAACGATGTACCACTTTATATACATAAAATATTTTACGTGTTAACTAATATTAAACCTTTCATCTTATTTTTGGTACTACCTGCTTTCAGCGACCATTTATACGTACGAAACGTTGCAGGTCTTTGTATGCCATTTGCTCTTATCAGAGGCCGGCCTTGATATGGTCGTAAAAGCATTTATATTAGCTAGTTGGTACTACTTATATACATGTATGTTAGTACTCGATGGACCCATGGACGTTTTGTAACAGTAAATGCCTTCGTGGCACTCCACGTACGAGATTTTTGCAGAAGCCGAATTGCCTTTCAAATAAGAAAAAAATCCCGCAGATTTTCTCTACCGAGCGATTATATTGTTCGTTAATTCGCGTGCATTAAAAACGGGGGGCTTAGCTTTCGAAATGTTCTTATAAATACTTTGATTTTGAATTTTTTACTTATATTTTATACAAATTAAAGTCAATGATCTTTCAAAAGTATTAGAATAACATTCTATTGACTATATTAAAAAAAATCGCGACTTTTATTGGAACCAATTTTTCCATGCTCTCTTCTCCAATTGCTCGTGGTACTGCATTTATTAGGCAAAGAAATGTAATCCTTCACCAAAATGTACCGTGACTTTTAATAGCAAATAATAAAAATGACTTTAATACAATATTTTTACGGACTGTCTGCGCATTGTTAATACTACCTGTGTAGTACCTGTCTAACACGACGGCAGAAGACATTAGTACCAAGCTGTGATCATATTGTAAAATCGTTTCATGAATGGCCGAAGAAGTATTGTTAGTAGTACCTATAAAAAACGTACGTGGTACCCTAATGTCGTGCCCTATTTGACTTATGTTTTTTATTTCACTTTACAAGTGATGAAGTTCTTTAATTGCAGCACCCTGTACAATCCAATAATTGCGAATATACGTGTTTGAAAAAATGCAGATACAGTTGTACGTATTTAACATCCTCTCGCATGAAATTTATTGACTTTAATAGCAGTACTTCGCGGTCTTTATATATTTTAATAATCTAATCGCGAGCAACAGAAGTTATTATATATTTAAATGGAACGTTTAAGTTTATATAAGCCATTTCCTATTAAGAAAACACATTTTATATGAAAAATGAACGCAACAATAACGTTCAACATCTGGTGTCTTAGTACTCGCGTTCGTCTTGAAATGTGGTAAACTAAATAACGCGAAGAAGTCTTTTTCTGCAGATTTCAGTATCGACAGCAGATGATTACTTTACCTATATATTTTAAGAAAGTGTTACAAATGGTCTGTTTTCTTTCGTTACGATACTATAAATGTCGATATAAAATGAATTTCACTTTGTTTCTATTAATTAGCGCGTAGAAATTAATTAAACGATCATTTAAGGACGTTAAAATTAAAATCGCTATTATTTTATATATTGGTGATGTATGTGGGAAATTGTGAGTTTGAAAAATTAATAGTATTACCTTTAAAAGTACCACTTAAATTATTTTCTTAAATCGATCCTTAAGAAAATACTCAGCGTTCCATTTAGAAGAACCGCACTTTGATGTTGAACGTTATTTAATACAAATTTAGTACATAATTCATGCACATAATACACCGTAATGACGTAAATGTTTGTCATTTATTATATTGCTATTGGTACTCGAGTACCGCATATACGTTTGATTGAATCAATTTGATAAATTGTAAAAACGCATTAACCACATTAAAGTTAATTACATTTCATAATACACAAAGCACTCAACTTATGACTTGGAAGACAGCCTGCTTCCAGGTTGCAATTGAAAAATGCATTTACTGTTTGAATCGCGCATCAGTTAGATTGGCTTGGTACCTACTTATGGTACCTACCACTACTGATTCTATATCTATTATATACACTTGTATATATTAATGCAACGCTAAGTCAAATTGGTTCCTTTTTCTCCTATTTTTCTTACATGTAATGCAATATTACCTAAGGTAGTACCTATATATAAATCGCTTCAAAGTCTTGCAACTGAAAGTACTTTGCAAATCTGTTCATTTTTTATTTTGGGAAATTGAGATTATCTTCCATACGACTCATTTGCGAAACAAAACTGAATCCCTTGTGCAACTTTAATATACAATAATAGTTGGTTTGTAAAGCATCCAAAATGTCTTGCATATGGACATGCGAGTGCGCAGCAGCCTGTATACAATTAAATACCGGTACCTAAGCAGAAAATGCTCCCTTCGTACGTAGCATCTCTCATATTCTCTCGGATCAGAACACGTACCTGCGTTCATACAAAAAGCTGCATCCAATTATTAAATATCGGTACCAACACGGATATGTAGTAACGTTAATAAGGGTACTACCAATTTATGTTTGCATATTTACAAAATTAAGTGCGCAAAGTCGTTATATTAGATGAATTCGAAGAGACTACCTTTTTAATGCATATTTTCAAGTCCTCGTGGTAGTACCGAACTAAATCTTCCAGGAAAATACATTCATTCGACGTTTTCTTTACACAACTACTTCCTGTATCAATTATGATATAGACCAAAGTGATTTTTTAAGATTTAATTTAAAAAATATCTTTAAATCAACAAATCGTATCAGTTTAATTTCTTTTTAAACCTCACTCTCGTAATTTAAACAAATCGAAAAAATCTATGTCATATGACGATCATCTAGCACGTGTCTATATAATTAAAATTTAAAATTAACGTTTGCTCGTTTTAACACTTCCAAAGAGACCCATACCATTGAGATGTGCGAGATGTCTTCTTTCTAAGATAAATTAGTAACATCGATGTGTTTATTATTAATGACCGCTTCGTTTCACCAGATTTAATCTTCCGTGGGGAATTTCAAAGTGTATAAAAGTCATCGAGAAATTAATATCTTAATATTATAGAGTTACTCTGCTGCAGCAGCTACCCAAGATTTAAAAAAGACATATAATAATGGATATTGCTGGGATAATTAAAGAATGAGATTTTCGGTACTAAATTTCGATGTTTTATTTGATTTTTTACCCACTTTTTGTCGGAACAATTTACATTAGAAACAAATAAAGGCGGTATTAGTTGTGGAACGAAAAGCGGTACCAGCTTTCGGTACTAATTGTGTTTGCTGCATCTGTTCAAGACTGTTTTGCAAATAAATATTTCGATTGAGCACAATTTTTAAGGTACTGCTTCAGCTTACTAACTTTTGTACATTTAAAAGAATGCGGTTTGGGTAAATAACTTCTGTGTGCAAATATAAAAGCAATCGTTAACCGTAATTCTATATTAACATCAGCAGTACCACTGCATAAGCGTAAATCAATTTTCATCATCATTTCTAATTAACTCGAAATTTCTAATTATTTCTCCCGTCTTTATGTCTTGCAATTAGTTATAGTATTGCCTTTAATTTAAAGAAAATATGTTTATGTATAGAGTCGGTACCATCATGTTCATAGTGTTTTTTTTTAAATACTTTTGTGTTATAAACAAGTACTTTCGTACAAGAAGTAATATTTATCGTTATTTTACTGCACTGCAATTTTTGAATAAATTTTTATATACCTGAATAAAAATGTGTGCATTTCGAAAATATCGATTTCTTATTTACAGAATATATTTAAAAATATATATTATTTTATACATCAACTTCGAAATTTCAAGGATTCTTGAGGATTCTTGAGGACTCACCTTCTTATAATCATGCTCTAAAAAATCCGTAATAGTACTGAAATTTCTGGTAGTACCAAAATCACAAACAAAAACAATCCACTATTAATTGAATTCACCTTTCTATGCTTTAATTCAATTGCACCAAAAGGATCACTTTATTTCAAATAAAAATATAATCGGTACTCGGTTTGGAACTACCTTATAATTTTAAATATCTATTTAACATTTTTATATACTCGTCATTACAGCGTTTGTTTTTGGCGATTATAAACGATAATATAAATATAAAATTCATGCGACGCTAAACGCAATTTGAAGAACGTGCGCCAAATCAACACGACAGTACCAATTTTGCTGCGAATAGTACCGACTTAAGACATATTAAGTCGAGCTGTAGAACCTACTGACTTGGGTACCATAGGCCGTAGTCTGCCGAGCGATAGGCAAGCAAAGCCGCAATGGTACCCATTACCCATGGTAGTACCATCTATGATGGGTATTACTGTTCCATGTCTGCTGCTGAGCGAAATGCTTTGAAGCGGTACCAAGTAGAAGATGCTTCTGTTTAAGCGCAAATTGTGATGGAAAAGAGGTTCTGGTACTAATTTTGATTTTGAACTATGATTTATTTGTTCGGGCAAACTGTATGTGATAAATATTATAATATTCACAATATTTTATATGATATTTGCAAGGAAATTTTGTCCATTTTTGATTAAATTCACAATAAACAATTAGTACTGCTCAACGACGACGCCAATAAACCGAGCATTAGAAATATAATTTTCTTTTGTGTATATTCTTTTTTTTTTTGTTAAGTTCTTTTTCAATAGAATTCTCATCTTTATCGCAATGTTATTATCAAATTAATAACGGGCCATCATTGCGCAGATTGCAGAGACATCTGTTGCTAAATTATGATTCATTCATCTTGCAGATTTGGTTATTAAAAGGAGATCAACCTATTTTTTATATTATAGTACGAGAAAGTACTGCTAACAAAATAATTATAAATTTACGAAATATTTTAATACCATAATGCTTTTCACATAATTTTTTTAATGTAAGATATTAAAAAAATATATATTGCGTAAAGGGTGCAATGTGCCAATAAATTGCGCACTTAGAGGGTGCAATTTATTGGCGAAGTAGCTTATATTTTCTCCACACACCTCTATTAATTAAATTAAAAAATTAAAATATATAAATTTTCTTACTCCTTTAGTAACCACGTTTCGAATGATGTATTACTCAATGTGTTAACTCGTTTAATTCTTCAGTACCCTTTCGAGCCCCCTCGTTCTTATAACTTGCCCTCCAATTAGCGATACATATAACCTTATGGGACGCGTCGTTTCTCAGGATCTTGTTAATTGGTATTAGTATAAATATTGAAATATATTTTTCTTTAAACAGTTTTATTTTATTTCCGGAATTAGAATAGATGGCACCTAAATTAAATTTACGTTTTTTTGTTAAATATTTAAATAAATGAATATTTTATACACAAAAAATACGATAATTCCTGACACCATACAATTTTATAGCTACTAAAATTAAATACATTCTACAATATAGTACAATATAGTTATTTTTCATACGACTATCCATATTATCTATCGTCGTAAGACTAATATAATAATATATTCCACTTATAATAATATATTATAACTCTATTGGTAGTAGTCTAATATAAAATATATCGAATTGTTTATATAAAAAAAAAAGTTAATATAGTCTTCGTAAAAATATTGCCACATATTTAATATCTATTAAATGTATAAGATATATTAAATCAGTTATACACAATTAAAATAGCATATTCCATCTAATAACCTGTCGATTTTATATAATTATTCTTTCGGAACATCCTGTATCATCATTTTTCGATAACCTATATATAGTTTTATAATAATAATAATAATCTTTGTTCGTGAGTATTTAATTTGAACAATTATTCAATTTGTATTACTTGCTTAGAGAAATGCAATTACAATTATTTAAAAAGAATATTAAATATTAAGTTGTATTTGAGTATTAGTAATATTTTATTCGTTAGTAGTCGTAATTTAACGTCGTAGTAAGTTGCTTTGCACAGGCCGGTTTATCGAATTTACTTACCATTGTATGCAATTTAGTAAAACGTAACAAGAGCTTAGTATAAATTAGTGACCAGTGAGCTACTTGCTTAATTCAGCCTGTATTATATTATAGTTGTGCACTTTTCTAAAATGCCCATCTACGAATCTGTTGCATAAACCAGCCTGTGCAATGTTTGAATTATTTTTTCAATCAGTTCAATATTGCTAATCTCGTTATTGTGTAATAATCAGAACATCTCAAGAACTTTGCGGACTTAAGTCTTTATCTCCGATGACCCCTGCCGTTTATTTGCATTGGCCCAGCCACAACGATTGGCCCATTGCCCGGCCTCGGTTCGTACATACCTCCAGGCACTTCGGATCTTTCGATTTCATCACCGGACAGATCTAGATCCTGAACCATTTGCATGATTTCGCGTTCTTTTTTGATGTCCTCGCGATCTTCTACCTAAATTTCAAAATATCGCAAAAAAATCTCTCGTGGATGATGGGATTTGGCATATTTTGGATGTATAAAACAATTTCTTGAGGACTCACCACGTCCCCTACCCCGTTTGGAATTGGCGTGGCAAATTTTAGGTTGGCCAGCGAACCGTACGATCTGGACCTATGTTCTTGCCGGATGGAATAGCTAAAGGCCCTTTCGTTTAAATGACCCTTCTTTCGGTAAATCCCTGTATTGTAAGGGCTTTCATCTTGTTGTTGACCTCTTTGACCTAACAAGCATGCCACTGTCATATCCTCGCCTCGTTTTGCAATGCAGAACTTCAGCACCGTACTTACCACCTGATTGTTGCACACCATGCTGTCCCCCCTGATGATAATGTTCCACGACCATACCCCGTCCACCACCACCACCCATTCCCAGATTTGGATCGTCCAGCCCATTCATACTTTGCGCCAGTTTTCTGTTCAATTTCGCTTGATTTTTGACCTCTTTCGGTCCTAACACCATGTGATGGCCATTCTGACCGTTCTGCATTGGTGGTGGTGGTGGTGGTGGTGGATGATGATGCAAGTTCTTCTTGCTACTGCCCGCGTACTTACCGCTTTCCATTGTGGCGTACTGTTGCATAAGATATGCTTCATGGGGAAAGTTTACCGGTTGGTACGAAGCGACCGGCGACAAGGCGCGATTGCTCGGCATGTAAATTGGTTCTTCCATTACCTATAAAATGGATTTTCTATTGTTTGTAACACAGTTGCATCAACACCTAAACACTTATCAAAGCACAACGCACCTGATGTATCTTATTCTTCTTTCGACTCTTCGGCATCGTGGCTGGTATAATAATGGGTGTCATAGGGACCAGTGGCGGTGGTATGGCTCGCGCCGCGGGTGCTGGTATCAGCATTTTACCCCTAGGCCTATGAGAAAACGTATTCCCGTACTGTTTGAAGAATTTCGGATTTGGTAAGGTCTGACCCGGATGATGCGGATGACCTAGTGACGGGCCGGGGTGCGCCATTATGTAAATGGGCTGTGGACCCGATGGAGGACCATAGGGATACATTCCGGGATGGTGGTTGTGTGGTCCATGGGGTGGAAAAGGGTGAGAGGCGGATGATGGAGGGCCCGAAGGGCGTTGTTTGAGCATAGTACCTTAAGGGGAAGATTGATTGTTTATTTAGGATCTGAACAATAAATTGCTATTAATCAGTAACCATTCAAAAAGTACTTACCAGATACGCTATTCGCTTTTCCATTCATTAATGGATACAATTCATCTTTGGAACCGCCTAGAAGTTTCTTGTTTCTCTTTTTGTTCTTCTCTTTCGTCGGCGGAGGTGGCACACTAACAGGTCGAGCTGCAACATCAAAATTTTCATTGTAGGTACTAAAAAGTCTTCTTCGCAGTGTAAAAACTGTTCATCTCGGTAGTAATTAAAGAGTTACTGTTAAATATCTTCACAAAAACTAGATTAATTGGAAAGATAAATGTGTTTCTCCTTCCCTTACCTATTTGTCGTGGTCTACTAGGTCTACTTATCGTACTCGTGGCGTACACGTCATAAATACCATCGAGATTATCTTGGGATCCCGCCCACACTTTATGGTTTTCATCGCCATTGTAAATACTAACATCGTCCTTAGCATTTCCTAGCGTGTTAATGGTCATTGTGGACCCGGACGCGGATCGGTTTAGTTTCCAGTCTTCAACCTACCCAAAAAAAAATTACGCAAAAAGATCAATTTCGAAATTCGTTCTTCAAAACATTTCACAGTAAGTTCTTACTTTATCTTTATTTGAAATCCTTTCTGACGCCAAAGTTCCGTAGATACTTCCGGAGGTATCTACTTGTTTCGCATAAGAACTATCGGCGTAGGCGTGGAAGCAACATCTGACCAAAGCGTTTGCTGCTACCTGAATTACAAAATAGCACGTCTTTGAAGTAAACACGTTTTTTTTTTGGCCAAACATTCTAGTATTAAGGTATTTTTTTCGGTTTTAGTACCTCACGTTTGCAAATAAAAGCATGGCACTCCAGTACTTTGATGCCAGTAGTACGTCGCAATATGGCGGCAAATAAAGGCGGATGGTCCGGGTTAGGGGCTCGTGCAAATGGTGAATCCAGTGGGAGGAAACGTGGACTCGGGTTGTGTAGCGTATTCTTTTCTGGGACTAGAACATACCTGCCACACAAGTATGTTCTTTAAAAACATACTTTTCTCATACACAAATTTATCGAAATACTGAATAGCAAAGGCTACAAAACAACCCTTGTCTAACCCCTAACGAAATTTTTATTCATACAATCGTATGATTTCGTTACAATCATTCCTTTTTCATTACAATATTTCATTTTTCAACACTCACGATCATCAAAGTACCACCACCAACAGAACCGCGATTTGAATTTAAGCACAAATCAACGCCTTTTCGTTTGTCATTCATCTGGGGATTAATCATCTGCGCGTATAATAAATAGGAACGCTCGTAATTAAATTTTACGATGCAGAATTAACAACCATCTTTCAATAAAACTGCTACAACTCATCTATCAATTGGTACTTTTCAATGGAATAACAGTACTCAAATTAAACGCAATTGTTTTCTTGTACAGTTAGTACTAAACGCATTTATTAAATGAATGCGAGTATTGGTTGCTATATGGTACAAAATACGTCGTTGGTACGACCATCAACATTTTCCTCATATATGTTACGTACATTTTGTCCATTCCAACAATGATTAAAGTACTACGATTTAATCTGTTTCGTAACCCGAATAGGTACATACGTTTCGTATAAAGAATGGTATCGATTATCCATCGTAAATATAGAGTACATCGAACATTCAATAGTACCGAGACGAACATAATAGAATATGTATAGTACCGCGGGTACTGCCGTGTTTTATATACGCAACATACACCAAACAATTAGCGTTTATTAAACCCGAGATTATGGACTTATCGTTCCGCATAAACGCACTGGTACTGTAGCGATGGGTAGTTCACTCGCGTACCGTTCACTCTGAACGGTTCAATCATATGATGTGACGATGTTTTGCAATGAACTATAGGTCATTATGACCTACTAAACCGTTCATGAATCACAACGACTCGTAAATGATGCAGTATAGTATACATTACATATACAGTACTAACATTTATTTAGTGATAAAGTGTGTTGGTGAACGGAACGAAATAGGAAACTCGATGCAATATTGCAACAGCATCATTGCCGAGCAGTACATTAAGAAATGGGAAGTACTACAGACAACTTGAAAACTTGAAATTGTATTTTTCGATGAATAGTACCATCTTCCATTGGACATTTTCTTTACATTGTTGTGAGTCAGTTGGTGAAATATGAAACTCCCATTAGAATCAGCCTGTATAATATCTACAGTACTCCTGAATAGACAGCCATGAACTATGAACATAATTGTTAGTACTTTTGCAGCATGGTATAGCAGAAACAATCAACTGACCGTTACATTGGTTTTTGTTTTACCGTTTCGCAATAGATTTGGATTTAGCGTAACTTTAGACGTCGTGGTTGGTGGTACTAATAACACCACATTTAAATATGAGCTCTGCCAAAGAAAATTGTCTAAATATACATTATACTAACAAATGTTAGTATATTTTATTTTTTATAATTTCAAGAGGATAATGGTAGCACTTCAGTAGGTACTAATAATAATTAAACACTACCTTAATTACATTTTCATTTGCAAATTGCTATTTATTTTTAACGCTACTTTAGTATTAGCTATTGCCACGGCAGTACCAGTGGTACCTCACCGTTTAATTACTTTGCAGTGTGATTACATGCGCTTCGGTTGACTCTTCCTTTATGTATTCATCAAATATCAATAGAATGCGGTACTACTTAAGTTATTGAATAATGATCTTTAATATAATACGTATTACAGTTAAAGCCTGTAATTGCGTAACTTCTTAGCCCATATCAATGATCACAGACACGTGCAGTTGGATTTAATCAATTCTAGGTCTTAGCGGCACGTGTGGTACATTGTATGGTACCATACAGCTTTCACCCGTTAGTACTCAATATAAGCGATTACAATATCGGTGCGGTACTAACACCAAATGCCAAATGAATATCCTAATTGTCTACGACAATGTGTTAAATTTAATAGTTACAATTGTCACAGCTTTATAGTACTCTAGCTGAAGTACTGAGTGTTGGGTAGTCCATTATCACGATTACGTATTAAATTAAATTATTTTTACACTGATTTTCTCAGCGATCGTGTATCATTTCACATTTCTCTTCTAAAATGTTTTAAATGCGTACAAATAATTTTTTTAACCACCTACTTCGGTGTATAATATGCGGCCAGCTCTCTTGCTCTAATTTAAATAATTATCATAATTATGGAATTATTTAAATGATCATGGGGTTCTGTTGTTCCCTTCTTTAATTCTAACATGGAGCATACCAGTGGATTCAAATCGTCTTAACTCGCACGCATTAAATATGAAAATAGGATGTTAAAATTGTATGGCTTCCTCGAATGTTTATTTTTTTCATTTATAAACAAAACAAAAATATTATAAAAATATTTGTCGTATCTTACATCACTAATTTAAATAAATAAGTTCCCAATTGTTATTTTTCTGTCATAACTTTTGATTTCTGATTGTATAGTACCATACTGATTTTTATGTAGTTTGAAACGATCGGTACAATTACTGTCTGGCAAAAAAATGGAACATGTGTAAAATTGTTTAACAACTTCTGCACGGTTTCCATGATCTTATAAACAACACATAGAAAACATCTAATTTTGGAATTTCAAGAGCCAATTATATTTTATTAGCATCGCGTCTTTTGTCTCGCAGAAATAGCAGAGCTCTAGATTTTTTCTCTTTATTCTAATAGTACCACAAAGTAATTGGCAATTGTTTTTTTCACCAACGGAATTTTCGCAAGAAAACTCCAGTTTTTTGTTGTTTGTAGCTGCGAAACTATATTCGAATTTACGGATTCTGTTCGTTACGAAAAAATTATCATTGTCAGAAATTCGCGTTAATAGTACCACATGTGGATGTGTTCCTTTAACATTTTCTTCTAAGAGCGATTTACCTAATTGCTGCACAATAATGTAAACTCTCTATGGGAAAAAATCTCGTAATTTTCTTGTGGTTTTCGTCTACGTTCTCTAAGAGGATTCCATTGGACCAAACACTGAGCCAGCTGTCGATGCCCCGCGCCCCCGTGGCCCCTTGGTCCGGGTACAGCTCCTGGAGTGGCTCTTGAATACCCTAGAAATCGTACGACTATTAACTGGCATTAAAGTAGCTAATTTGTATCATGATTTTACATTGGAAAATGTCCTAAATATTCTAAACCTTTAGATCCAATAGTATTAGAAGAAGAAAAACCACAGACATTCGAAAAAGCAAAATTCAAAAGGTGTACTATTCTCATTTATCAATTTTCAAATTTGGAAGATACCTTCCAAACTGTTAATCATATAGCAAAAATAGATACGGATTTCAATAAAAAAATATTCTTACCTGAAGACCATCTTTGGTTTGTTGTGGTACCGAGCTGCCCAGGTATAACACCCTACATCGACAAATTGGGGTGGATTCCGACATTTTCATAGGGGAATTCTCAATTTTCTGGGAAAAATACGGTAATTGGCTTCATATCTGCGCAAAAGAAATCAAATAAATGTATGATATATAGCTTGCAATAGATAATATTTACAATAGTACCTTGGGGAAACATTATAAACTTTTGTATTCGTTTAATTATGTTATAAATAGTTTTTAACAAGCTTTACATTTAGCGTGTAAATTTGTGTTTGAAGTCTAAAATGTATACATTGAGAAGAAGAGGTCACAATATCGTGACTTGTGGAACCCCAATAGTGCTTAATAATGCAAACTATTTTTATTAATATACATTTTAAAAGTGTCCGTTTTTTTTTCATTGAAGCTAAAGCATAACATATATTGAACAACAATGGTCCTAGTATATAACCTGGCGGTACTCCAATTATAATTTTGGCAACATTTTATATACTTTTATAATAAAGTAATAAATTTGTAAATGGGTAATTTCATGTAATTGAATATATTTTGCGAGTTCGCTTTACTTAATAATTTTAATTAATTTTGACATTATTAATGATTATTCAGTTATAAAAAATAACGACTATAAAGATCATTAATCTATGTTATTGTTTGCGAGGACATTTGCAATTTTGTGAAACGAAATATAAAATTCCATTCATTTTAGCAGCAAAGTTTATTTTGTGTAGCAATATTAAGAGATTTAACACTAAGTAAAGTACTACTTCGCTGATGAGTACCGCCTATATTCATTGAATAAATAAAATAATTTCTTTGTATCATGGTATGGCAATAATTCCCATAATTATGATTACCCCTACATTAGATAATATTCGAATTAATAATTCTATAATCCATCCTTCATTGTGAATTCCATTCTCGTCAGTAGAATGGTAGTACCACTTTCAGCAAGAGGAAGTCCGCCATTACTTATGCCATGTCTTTGGCCGCGTGTCTGCTATGTACAGGGTACAATAATTCATCTATAAAAAATCTACGTTCCCAACTATTTCGAAAATCAGTTTGTAATAGTTAATATTGTCATCCCCAGCCGAGCGGGAGGGTACTCTTCAAAGTTCAGCCTTTGGGGGGGATGATTATCCCATGGACCCGATTCTTGGGGACAACAATTTCAAATATTCCAAAAGATAGCTGAACGAATCGATATGTATTCCAAACCCTATATGAAATAAAGTACCACCCATTCACCGTGGATACATCCTCAGCGCGAAGTGCATTTAAAAATGATTTCTAATCAATCTACGCACGTATAAATGAAGATGTCTGCAGAATCGACAGTATATATATATATATGTTGGGGCCGTAACCGTTCTCTTTGGTAGTACTCCATTTCGAACGTGAAACGAAATGAGACAATAGCAGGCTGATTGCATGCGAGGAAAGGTAAACCCTGGCTGTAATGATTCTTATCGTCAATGTGCTCTAGAGTGTTGGTTTGCTCTTTTTCTGTGTGTTGAGTTGGCCTGGCCTCAGATCATAGATGATGAAAGGCCATCTAGAACCCGGTGTTTCTAGTATTAACCAAAAGGTACTCACAATTTGTATTTGGCAATACTAAAAGGCATTTATTAAAAGTCATCTTCTGTATGATTTTAAAATCGATTTGCAATCTGAATTGTTTTATTTTTACTTGGGTTTCGAGTACGCCGCTGGCGAGGTGATGGGGATCTAGTATGTGTTTTTATTTTGATCACCCTATTTAATTACATAGTCATGTGCAACCCAGCAAAATTAACCAAAATTGCTCTAATGATTTTTTTTTAAGTAGCTATTCAAGATTTTCTACTTAAAAGGCGATTGGCGCAAATCTTATTAAATGACTTCTTCCCATTTTCCCGTCGTTCTTATTATTGCTGTATGTTCATTTCGATCTTTTTTTGTTTTTTACTTCTATGATCTTCACATTAATCTACAATATATTACCATAAAATTATTTATGTTCACACGGTGAACAATCAACTCATAATATCATAATCAAATTGAAAAGGCCGCAGTTGTTCGTGCTCTTTGCTATTCATTTGCCGCTGAATTCTACGTTAAAACTTGTCTTAAAGCATAAATATTTGCACTTGCAAAAGTCCGCGTGCGTCAATCTTTTATTTTCATTTCTTCAAGAAGAAAAAATTGAACACCTCCAATTTCTATATACTTCGCATTTTTTTTTTGAAAGGCCTTATTTGACTTGGATTTTTAACTATCCATTTCATTATCTCAAAATGAAGCTTGCCATTATATTGCGAAGTCGCAATTTCTGCATATCCTTAAATGTCGAAACAACTTTTCTTTTACAAAATATTGTTTTCGAAGGATCTTGCAAAATCCAACCATTCATTTTGATGTTCTCGTTCTTATTCAGCCGTTTTTATTGAACGATATTTATCAGCACATTACGAATTGTTATTGTGTGTTTTGGCCTTACGAAATATTGTTTTTGCCTCCATCGATGAATCATCTATCATATATAAGTCTTTTAATAATCGTAAAAAAAATCATGTTTTATTCTTCGCAAATCTATATACAAATTCCTACGCTTTTACTTTAATTGTAAGCCACCTCGTCATTAACGATCGATTAATTCGTTGTTAATAACAATACACGTCGTATTGCAAAATGAAGTTAGCCAAGAAGTTATTTACGACCATTGAAGAGTTGAAAGTTTTTTTATTTCCGGAACTCACTTAACGTATTAATTTTCATGATAATTACATCGTGCAAATAATATTCATCACTCTTTCGTCAGAATATTTTATTGATTGTACTCATACTTGAATAATAATACACAATTCAGAGGCGTATTAAGAAAAAAATTCTCTAAAATTACGTTTATTTTGAACTTACAAATTATTGTTCCGCAAGGCTCCATACTAGGCCCATTGCTAACTAATTGCGTAACGACAAGCATTCCCGAATGTTTTTATATGTAATGTGTTTCTTATCTACGCCAATGATGAACGTGCAATCATATATTAAACAATTTACAGTAGGTGTTGCTCATATTGCGCCAGTGTTGCGACATCTCCACATGAATTATTTATTGATAAAATATCCGCAGCAAAAAAACAATACGAATACTTTATAAAGTTGCCATGTACGTGCTCGTATGAAATCGGGTTAAGTTTTGTAAACATTTTATTAATTAACGTTTGTTTAAATGAAGCGCCGTTGTTTCGAATTAATAAAAAATTAGCAACTTGATGATTTATAGTTAATTAGTTGTTTACATAACTTTACGTCAGGTTTATAATTAAATCTTTTTTCTAACGCGAGTTGTACAGAAATATTATCAGCCGTTATTTTTTTTTTTTATCAAATTGCAGTCATTCCTTTCTTGAGATGTCATCGTCATGCTGTATTTTATAGTCTTTAAAGATGATTTCAATCCGCATTAGAGTTATTTTAGCAGATGACTGTGTGCAGTGACATAATCTGTTTTCTTGCCAGGTAAAATAGCGAAATATTGCGTTCTTGTAATAATTATTGACGTTTTTCTTCGGCTATTATAACTGGCCGTATCGTATTGAAACCCGTTTTGCATGAAATCAATGTCTAGCATCTATAATTACGCGTACGCTAATGGTAACGTTGCTCATAGGCTCTAAAAACCCAATTAAATTATTATTATTACCAAAGAAAAATGCTGTAAAAGCAACGCACTACGCTGCAGGATTTTATAATAATTGTATTCGGATCATATTCATGCCGTGTGACACTTAGTTGGCTGTTTTATTGACTTATGACATTAGCGGTACCCCATTAAAAAATACTTACTACTTATCGCCATTTACTCAGTATTGGAAAATCTATATACCTTATTTGAGAATTCAATATTATTAACTTATTATTTTCTATCTCTTTTTGACTCAGTGACACCAGTAGAAATGTTGGTAGTACCACTCATACTGTTTTTTTCAGTACAAATCTCTTTTAGAAACGATGATGATTATTGATAATTATCATCATTTTCACCTCTTCTTTGCTTTATGTAACATCTTCTCAATTGGTACACTGTTCAACGAACCTGCACACCTCTACATATTCTGGTGGACCACTTACCCAAATTCACCAAATCTCACATGCTTCATCAGTACTACTCAAAACCTTAAAATCCCGACAAATTCTATCCAGTAAATCATCATCATCATCATCAAAAAGAAGAGTATTCTAAATATGATCCAACGAGAGAGGACAGTGACTACTATAAGCATATTATAAGCAGTACCAAGAGACTAGGCTGAGCGCAGCAACGGGTACTACGACCGCTCAGTTTCGAAAAGTAACACACCTGAAATTCCTAGGATACCTCTCGATATCGTATGATATAATCCACATATATATACAACACTCCTGCACAGACACGACCACAATATGGCGGGGTACCACCTGTATAAGAACGCGCACTTGGCACTACCAAATTCTCGCCAGGTTTTCACCACTTAAATCCACTTCACTGTCCTCCGGAAGAAATATTTTTAACAACTAATATAACACCTCACAACCATAACAAAAATATCGTACTCCTTGCAGTACCACGTTATAAGTTTCGTTCAACACTAATCGACTTGGAATTGACGTTAGCAGCAGCACCAGGTACTCAGGTATTATCCCAGACCAATGTTGCAGTCAATATGCGATGGTACTGCTAAGACGGAGAATGTAAAAGCACCGCACAAGTTTTACCTGTACCATGGTGCAAAATATCTAGATAGTAACTGGTGGCACTTACCCGTACGGGTTTCGTTATGAGCTGTATTTTATTTAAAGTTTGGATTGTGTGCAAGAGGTAGGTTTTTGGTGGGGCGCTTGAAGATTGTTGGTAGGAATGCATATATTTGTTACTGGAAGCGGTCAATCGGTGAAGTAGTACTACCTTAGGAAATTGAAATTGAAAATCCTGCCACGAAGTAACCGAAGACTAATAAATAATGGAAACGAATTTCAAAAATTCGAACTATACTACAAGGAAATCTATCAACATTTATGTTCATCAGTACGGTGGTACCAGACGATTCAAATTTAAGAAATGAATTGAGACTCGGTACCTACAGTGAGTTGTTCTGACCTTTCTAGTGAGTTTATACGCTTCCAATCGGTCCAAAGTAGCCTGCAGGGCAATCGGTACTACATTACAAGGTTGCCATTCCACACGGTACGACTTAATGCCGTTTCAATGCACTCCGCAGACACTTGCATTCAATCTGCAGAAACTAGCAAATATTTGCAATACTCGCATACTGAATTATTGATTATTTATCGGCGATTAGAATTGATTTACATATATCCAAGGTGGTACCTCATCAACTACCCAGCGTGAAGAATTGCGGTACTACCAAAATTTACTCTGTATGTTGTACTAAAAAGTACCTTCGCTTTATTATTTTATATAGTATGGGGAAAAAAGTACTACTCGTCGTTTAGATAATTATGAAGATACGAAATTGTAATTTGCATTCGGATGGATTAAGTAACTATGATTAAGAACATAGTTAAGTAATTATGAAAAACGTTCAAGATGGCTGGCGGATGCCATATTTAAATTCGTTTTTAAAGACAATATAGGTCAAGTGACTTATCAATGAAAAGCTCATTTCATTGCCAAATTACTATGGATTCCAATCATTTGCGCTGTAAAGACGGGATGTGTCGGTGCATTTTTTGAACCACGCTGTATAGAAGGTACTTTTTTTCTATAATCCAACAACAAGTGGATGTAAGCAACATGAACAGGTCAGTTGATCTCATTGATTCGACTCGGCTTTTCTTCTCGATCACAATGTGTGATACCACCTTGCGCTGCGAATGACTCAAGCTAGTACCACATACAGGATGATACACAAATGCAGTTCAATCGAGAGTTAATATCGTTCAATGTAAGCGATGTAGAAACTGTAAGAAAAATGTGTACGTTTTGTAGTGTTCGGAAAAAGAAAACTTGTTTGAATGTTCAAACAATTTGAGCTCAATCCATATATTGAACATTCCTTAACCTCGAATCGCTCTGTATATTATTATGGTACCACCTCCAGACCAACTACATGTATTCAGGACATGCTTGCTTTGATTGATTGCTCCTTGTCATATATACATTGGGTACTTTAAGAAGGTACTAAAGGCCTTATTAGTTTACGCACATTTTTAAAGGTACATATAATATTTGTTAGTACTGCTTTATAATTTCTTAAGGCGATTGATGTATTCGATTTCATCTTGACCGTTGCTCAAACAAACATCTTCATATCGATGATATCCGTAGCGAGTTTGTATTGCTGGTCAAGTGCTTGTAACGGAATCCACTTGACCTGGGTCAGTAGTACCCTGCGACCAATAAGCAGACTCGAATGGTACTGCACAATGTAGCGCGTGTGGAATTCGATAATATTTCATCGAGTAATACCATTTACAAAGAAATATATTAATTCTAGTAACAGTACTAATTCTAAAGGCATTACATTACTTCTTAATTGTGAATCCTCACAATTCCACAAAGTCCTCCAAACTTTCCTTGCACCCGAAAAATATTTACAGTCTATTTTTAAGGTGCTTAAGCAGTACTTTTATTATTTATAATGTACGTGTACATTTATCGATAGTACCTATTCGATATTAATTCATCCAAAGACACCTGCGCGATAATATCATTATTCCAATATTAATAAATGGCTGAAGACATTCCTATACAACAAGTTTATGTCGTCATTGAGTACTAAATTGACAAACAACTATTTTATACGTATATGCATTTTGTTTTCGATTAAATGCATATATAGTACTACTATAATAGCCTCGCATACTAGAACATTCAGCCATGTTGCCAAACTAGAAGGATTTTCTACTAGAAACGATGAAAGCTTTCTTATAAAATATTATCTTTTTACTTTTAAGGTATATATAAATCAGTTTTTGAATCTATTTTATTATTATATGCATTAAAAATGATCGATAAAGGATATTTTTCAAAAATTAAAGTCCTCGGGCATTTAAATATTCATAGAAAATGTATAAATTTATTACTTTAAAATGTTCATATACTTACAAAACATAAATCGTACAATTACCGCAAAATTGCTTAATAATTAAGCCTTTATGCCGGTACTCAAAAATGTCTTCTATCAATAATATTATGCAACCATTGATAATGATAAGCGAGATCAACGTACAACGAATACCCTTTCAAATTACATTCGGAATCACTGATTGAGGGTGTTATCGAAAGCACCCCGCGTAGTAACCACGGTCCACCATCGACCATCTGCACGTTAAAACTAGCACCCGCGTCGGTATTACAGGTCCCTGTTTTACCATCGCTGTAACCTAAAAATCAATACCGTAACTTGTACAGGGCCCAGTTTAGATACTTGCGGAACTCAAGTCAAAAATATTTGTTCTTAATCGACAGTTTGATCCTTTCCTAAGTCAGGAGAAGAGAATAGACACACGGCTTACGCAAATGTACTTCTACAAACGAAAAGGAATGTTTATATTTCTTACCCCCGCAGAAGGTATTCGTCTCCACGGCATTGGCGGGCAATGTAGAGCTCAGAATGCAATTCAGATAACTTATGACCGGCACTTCGATTTTATTTAGCATTTTGGTGGTGGTGTTCGTATCGCCCCATCCGACGACAATACCCGGATTGCGTTTTATTAATTTATCTAGATCATTGTCATTGGTATCAGTGCGTCCAGACCATAAGCAGATCGGTACAACTTTACCCGCGATGTATTCGACGTCTTTGTCCATTTGGATCAGTGCGATATCGTTGCTGGATTTGCTCGGTTCGATTCCTGGTTTTAGCTACAAGTGGAATCGTTTTGGTTTGTCAGTCAAGCTCATTTAAAAATTTCGAATAGCTTAAAGATATCGCGGTACGGATGCCAGATTAACTAATTTTTGAACTAAGCAGTAATTTGGTAGAATGATTCGATTACATCGGAGATACTCACGATTATATTGGAGACTTTTCTAACAACGCTGTTTAGAAACCAATTGGTAACATCTCTTGTACCGAGTACCACTAAAAGTTCTTTTTCCGCTAGCATTCCCGCACCATTTAAATCGATGCAATGTCCATCTGAAATCATTTTGAAATATAAATATTTTTTCATTATTCTTGCAGCAACCATCCTCAATTTGATCAGTAAACTCTTCGGATTCGCTGGTCTTCGTCTAAATCATTAAATATCTTACTCGTGATTACGAATCGCATTGACACCAGTGTTCCCGTACACGCGAACGTGATCCTATTCTCCTCACTTTTGTGCATAATGGCGCCCATCCAAGGAAACTCATTCTCCGGCACATCGACACCACCGATGCTCAGGTTCGTTACGTGGCTCTTACTCTTGGAGGCACCGCATTGGTTTCTGTCGGTTTCGCTTGATGGGGTAGGTCTGGTTGGTGGCGGGGTGGGCGGTTTGAAAGAAACACTTTCGGGGAAGCGTGGATTCAGGAAAGGGTTCGTTTCCAAGGCGTTTTGAGGGACTGTTGGCAGCGAATTGAACAATGATGTGTTAAAGTAAGTGTTCTGGCTGGTGGTGATTGGTTTGGTCCAGTCAACGTTACCAATATTAAGGAAGACTTTACGACGGGATGGGCAATTCTAAATTAGTGTCGGGGTAGTGTATAGGGTACAGTTCACGTTGAAGAAAGGTATTGAGATTTTTTTATATATAAGCCCCGTCACAGAATCTTTTTACAGTTTACCAATCACATTCGTCAAGTTTTCAATTTTGCAGTGGGCAATCAAAATGACTTCTTTAAAAATCCCCATCATCAACGCGAAACACCCAATCGAAATCGAATTTGAACTTACAGCCAGAATTGTTGTTTTCTTGCGGTGGTTCCGTATTCCGGCAGCTAAAACGTTGGCTGGTACTATAACTGTTTTGTCTCCAGAGATTCCAAACCGTACGACCACCCGCCACGACTATAACCACAGAAAGCCATCTAATTTAATTGATGAGTTTAAGTAGAAAGAGCTGTTAAATTATTCGAAATCTTATCTTACTTTTTTTTTTAATTATCAGGATTCAAAAATATGCTCGGCGACAGCACTTTTATCTTTTCTATTTAATCTGAAACGAGCTAAATGCTCCTTTAAATCTACCTTCAATGGGAAACTAAGATTTACTTATCATAAATGAATCAATTTTAGAATGTCTTCTAAAAAAAAACTAACATTTCGAGTAATTTGCAAAAGAGGTAGATGATTTATGAACATTTACGTTGTCTTTGATGTATTAATCTTTCGTTGGTCTACTAAAGAAGACGCCGCAAAAAAAATCACATGTTTCTTACGTTGTTCTTTGGGCCCTGAGCACAGAACGTCGCCATTAAAATAAATTCTGGTAACCCGGGGCACATTGTTCCTAAACGGTAAAATTAGGTAGAAAATACTTGGGCGACAATCTGTCAAATCCTGTTCTACACGTTGCAATTCAATACTCTGTAAAAAAAAAATTAACGATACGATAAATAAATCGGTGTGGGGAGCAACTATTATTACTGGTAGTGATCAAGGAAATTAGTGAATTTTGTAGAAACAAACAATTACTTACTGGATCTTTACTGTTCGTTGCCAAAGACACGTTTATTTCAAGGTTTATGTAACCTTCCCCATTATTCGGCAGGGTAATTTTCCCCATGATATTACCACCGTTATCGTAAACGTAGCTAAAGACATTTGGACAAGGATTTTCCGGTGTATTCACATTTTGAGCAACATTCCACGCGAATGTTGCGAAAAATATTAGAAGCTTTAGGAATTTAGCGCTTGAAATCCTCGACATACTGAAAACATGTATTTCGTATGGTCATCGTTTATTTTCTTCAATTTTCATTGTTTTTGAATTATATAATATTGATTTGTTCTAATTGACTTCCAACAAAAAAAAAAGTCTGTACAAAGATGTTGACGTAACTCGAAGTTTTGCGTTATATTAATGGTTTGTTTGTTCAATACCTTTTTTTTTTTATAAAATTTGCATATTCTAACATTTCGATAAAAACTTTTTACAGCACATATCGTTGTAAAATTAATCAAGACAACAAAACAAAATTGTTGTGTATTTAAAAAAAAAATTTGGCTTACACACTGAAAAAGAAAATCTTGTGATGAAGTTTAGTAATAATCAGCAGTTCAATGAAATGATATTACGAATGGATTATTATTTTATTTATTAATACCGCATCATTAATAACTAACAATTAAAATTGGTTGTTTCAATATACAATTAATAAGCGTAAATAAGACATACCTGTTTCCAATTTATATGCCGATAAAACGTTTGTTTGTAATCAGTTTACAGTCAAACGTAAAAAATACGTTCGATTATGTTTATTTTTAGTTGGCTGGTTTGTTTGTTTCAAATTCTAACTTTCATTTTAATGGTTTCGGTGCAAGTCGAGTTAAAATTGTTCACTGCCTCTAAATTTAGCGCTATTTTAAAACAGTCGTACTACGGACTGTTTATGAATAAATCGTATCGTAATTGCCATGATCTTGTCTCTCGGCCTGTCCAGTTGCCCCGTCCAGTGTGCGCGATTTAACACCGAGTGATCTACATATTAAATACGGCAGGCTTGGAATTTCCCATTTTGATGTTTTTTTTTTTTCAACATTCGATTTTGATATGAAATATGGGAAAATTCTGCCGCATCAGATCAGTTTTTCGTTTGCAAAGCAAAATATCGTAAAGAATCAGATAAATGTTGGTACAGGTTCAATTGAACTGGAAGATAAACGAACTTTAAGCGATAATAAATTTACATTGATTAATTTGAAAGAGTGAAAATAATGTTTTTTTTTTTGTAATATTAAAACATTCATTTTCAGTTAATGTTCGATTTATTGGTTTTGTATTATTTTTCGGAGTCGTACTGTATTATTAATCAATCAAACTTAGAAACAAGAAGGAAATTGCAAAAATCTTGTTTCTTCTTGGAAACAATTTATCGCCTTAATTTGTTCTTAAAAAAAAGAACGCTATTATTTATATTTACTTTAAATCTAATAATCGTTTTACTTGCTGTATGAAGGTAAATAGCAAATTTGCGCGATAGAAATTAAAAATTAATAAACGATCACAAATTACTTTAATGCTTTCAATGTTAAAATATTATTTTATTATTTAGCGAATTAAAATGTTAATTTAGAAAACTCTACAAACACTACGGAATATTGGGTTGAGGATTTTTTTTGGGGGATTTGCAATATTTACAATATTCGATAAACTAAAATGTGGGAAAAAATCCAATATTTTCTTTTATTATTTTTTATTAGAATATCATTTTATGCGCTTCTTTTTAAATATCTACGAAATAATGATAATAAATAAGAATTAAGCTAAGTTCTTATACGTAGTAATACATTTATGGCATTATCGTAATAATTAATAGTACCGCGTCGATGATTTTCCATTCGTATTTAATAATCAAATGACTAGAATCCACTGGGACGTTTACAGATGGCAACCATGTCCGGCACCCATCCTACTTCTCCGGCTACAAAACAACAATTCATTATACGCACTCCCTTACGATTGCGCCAACTCATAACGTCTAAACTGGCGCAGTCGGTAGGAGTATCAACTCATCCACTCACCAGCATCGGATATAAGAACGTAATTATACTATCGTGGCCGTTATCGTTGCTAACAACGCACGTGTACGGCCCCATATCATTCCACCGTACACCCCGAATCTGCAGGCTGCCATTCTTCAGTGTGACCAACCGCTGCGGCGGCTTGCCACCGATCTGCTGTTTGTCCGTTTCGCTCGGTACGATCCGCTCCTCCGGATTGAACCATGTCACTGTCATCTGTGGGGCATTTGGTGGGACGATCGCACGGCACGGCAGCACCAAATCTGAGCCTGAATGAATATTGGTGCTAATTTTCTATTCTAATGCCCCGTGTACAATCGACCTTATATCGCGGAATACTCGTACCTATATCGTTCATGTAGATGGAGTTGTGTAATATGATTGTGGGTTTCGCTCTGGCCGCCGATAGTTGGGTGAATCGAGGACCACCGGCTGTAACTTCCGTTACAATAACGTTCGTCTGGGCTGTAGCTACGTGCACACCAGCTTTGGCCACGCATGTGTACTGGCCAGCGTGTTCTAGGCGGGCGGAATATATCACACGCTTAGCGCGCACTTTGGCCAGCCCCTTCGACGGATTTTCCAAGATCGAGTTCGTTTCGAATGCCCTCTGAAAACAATTCTATTCGTTTTCACCTTCATACATGAATTATTCGATTGTTTTGTTCTCCAATTGATTTCGTTTTATTATCACGAATATCTATTAGCTTCAGTACGACTGCGCCAATTTCAATTTTCATCAACTGGCGCAGTCGTGCGGTTTCTTACCTCAAACGAAACCTGTGTATTTTCGTCAGTGTCGTGCAACCAGTAAATGCTCGGCGCAGGTTTACCAATCGCCTCGCATTCCAGCTCGATGCGGCTACCCTGGCTGCCGGTAATGACCGCCGCTGGTCCCTGGCTAATCTTCACCCACTGATCGTTGTCTTTAACACTGCCGACCGATGTCGTACCATCTACAACACTCAGTTCGTTGTCCAAACTGTCCACACCGTCGTTCAGTGCGGACTGTATAGCCGCTGAAGATTGTAGGTCCACTAGATGGCGTGCTTGCACTTGTACTGTGGTGTAGGTGAGGAGGAGTGATGGGAGGAAGAATAGGAGGAGGACGTGGATGGGGAGCAGGGAGCGTTTGGTTTGGGGTATCCGATTCTGTGAATATTTTGAAAAATTGATGGGTTAATTAAATAGTTGCATTTTGTGTTGTTGGGAGCGTTTATTAAATGGAGGGCCCTGTGTGGTTTCAAAAATGATAAAAACATTTTGGTTTTTGATTTTTGCTGATTTTATTTGTTGATCGGAGAATATTACTAAAACTAAATATCCGTTTTAACTGACATTTTAGATAGGACACCCGGTATAGCTACAATTTTATTTTAAACTAATCAACGGACAATAATGTACTATAAAATAATATTTAGTCCGCTTTTTATATATCACTGTCAGTTATTATTAAATAAAAATTCATTCAATCGCTGTTTCTGTTAAAAAGATTTTACTACCCCTTTATAATTTACCTAAGGGCTGGGCTGTTTGTTGTTGGTACAAAAAAGTGTGAATTGTAGCGCTTTAGCAAACGACACGTGATTTTTTTCTTTTAATTTGTTGTTAAATTCGAATAATTACCATTTCGTTCGCTTTTTAATGGGCACTAAAATTATCGTCACCTTTTCCCACAAGGCATAAAAAAAAAAAAAACCGGCCAATCGAAATTTTATTTCACTGCGAATAAAACAGAAATTTTCACAAGATTTTCTCTCGCGTTTAAAAAAAAAACCGATTCGAAGCAATTGAAAATCTTCAATGGACTATGTTACACCGCGTTTGATAATCTTCACGGAAGCACGTTTATCTGTTGAATGGAGTAAAATGATATACGAAATGCAACAGATAGAGACTACACTGTTATATTTTATCAAATATATCTATACCGAGCGTTTGTATTACGAAGCGCCCTACAGGTATTACGTCAGATTACTATTTTATACTGTGTGCAGCTTTATATTTACAATCGTTCTAAAAATCGCGAAAAACCTGACGCCGAATATCGCTTATTTGTATTTAAACAAATCACTTTGTTCCCTATTGTCAAATTATCTATTCTCTACTCGACGGGGGGAATATTTCCGCTACTTTCAATGTATTATTTACTTAATATATTTGCATTTATATGCGGACATTTCCATGTATTCAGCATCTTTCAGTTTAGACTTTAAAAGGAATAACGCGCATTTAGTTAGTTCCTCAAACAGTGACGTACCTCAAAAAAACAACCACTCTTTCTATAACTTCCGATTTTTGCGCAAAAATAATTACAATTTTAGTATCGTTTGTAAAAATCGCGTTATTATACCATTTCCCATCTCTATTTGTTCAGTGCGCATGACGTGTTTGATAGTAGGAATCTGTAATACGGCATTTTGTTCGAATACGGATAGATGTCGCTATTTTATTAAATGTCACTATTTCATTTTTAATAAATATTCTACGCGTAGCTACTTAATTTTAAACAAACGAACAATTGTTTGTTAATATTTGTAAATTGACAGCTTTTGTAGTAAAGATGGGAATCTTCGAGATATCAAATTTGACGCAAAATAACTAGAAACATTTGATTTGCAAAAAAAAAACAATTGCTTCCACGCGAAATAAATCAGCGCCTTTTAATTGCCCCTGCTTGCACCGCTACTGACTTTTATTATAACAAAGGCATACAAAATCGAGTTCAAAGGTCTTCCCATTTGAAATTGACCGGTCTAATCGTCAACTAAATAAAATTGTATGGGATATTTAAATATATTCACTTGTAATTATGTGCGTATTGCAAGATTTGTCGACTTCTTATACAGGGTGATCAATTTCTTCAATCACCATCAATATAACAAAAAAAAATTTATATTGCAATATATTTTTTAATTATAATAATTTTAGTCATGCGTTAAATAAAATGAAAAATTAGATTTGTTTCAGTGGTTAAATTATTATTTTTATACATGTACATGTATATACCCTGTATATATCCCACCCAATCTACAGAGTATATATGTTCTTTACATACTCGCATGACTTATACATTTCTATAGAACTTCATTCATAACTTTATTACCGTCTTTCGATTGGTTAGTGATAACGTATCACGTTAAGTAGAAATCACTGTGTATAAGTGGCTTCTTTTATATCCATTTATTTTTTTCTCTCTTCTTATTGTGAGCTGATAATAAGAAAACGTGCTATCGGACATCTGGGCGATAGGAGCCTGTCTTTTATTTGCGTTTAAAAAATCGATTTACGTCATCAAACGATGATGATAAGAAGAGGCTTTTCAAGTGGAGAATAGTCAATTTTAGAATTAATTGTTTTCGGGAATCATAAGCGTAGAAATTGATATTTTATTAATATTTTGAAGATGTAATGTTATTTTTATAAATTATTAAAAAAAAAAAAATACGTGCTAATAATAAATCTCGGTGAAAATATTGAATTAAACTCATTAAAATTCTGTTAGCATATTTTTTAAGTTTCTTTTGCAAGGAACAAGTTCAAATGGATAAAAGAAAACTTTGCTTTTATGCACCGCAGAAACGATTGTATTTAGTGCTCCAAAATTCGCGTAAAATTCGTAAATTCATTACGAAACATCCTGTGTATATTAAAAAAATCTTGACTTTTTAAGCGCGATATATAATGCAAAATTAGAACATGCATATAATGCAAATATATAGTAATTATTGTAAATATATTATTTTTAACCTTTGCAAATTTCAAAATTAATTTTAATCTGTATCCATCCTTAGAAATTTGCGCAATTTTTTAATCTTAAAATAAAACACACATTGTGATATTTGAAAAATGGAATTTGATATTCATTTAAAAAAAAATTTAGATTATATAATATTTATCAATTTAATTTTTTATTAGTATTATCTAATTTAAATAATAATCGCGATAATTAAAAAAGGGTTTTTCTAAGTGGCCAACTTATTTTTTAAATAAAATAAAAAATCGTTAAATAATTTAGCATTATATTTTATTATATTGTTAAATTTAATTAAAAATTTATATGTATTTTAAAAACATGTTCGGATGTTTTAAAAATTAAAAATTATACTTACCCTAATATTTTCGCTAGTTATCTAATATATTTTGGAGCCACCACTAATTTTTCTTATAAAAATTCGAAAAAAATTGATTTAATAAAATAAACAATTAATTTTCCTTACAAAAATACTAACTACACTAATGATACTAAGATTAATATAAATATTTTTGAAATCAAAAAATTAAAGTCCTAACGAAATTTTAAAAAAAATGATCGTACAATTTTTAACCACGTGGTTTTTATGAAATCCCAAACAGAAATGATTTTGAAAGGACTTACCATGTTTCTTACAAAAGAACTTCACTCGAACTGAATATCTCACTAGAATTTCATCCCTTATATATATATATTATATCTCAACCAAAGGCGGTCCTACAGATTCGCCCAGTGGCGTCCAACGGCATCGAAAATACCAAACAAAATGCTCCGCAATCTTCTGATTAAATCGACAAATTTCCAATCGTTTCGAAATTTTGATTTTTGATTTTTACATTCTACCCTACAGTTTTTTTATTGGGATGATTGATATATATTAAATTTCCTGGGGGGAATATATTTATTTTTAATAAATAAAATCACAATTGCCTTGGAAAAAAAATCGTCGTTAATTTTATTTTTGCTGAATATGTGCAAAAAAGTACGTATTTCGCGAACATTAAAAAATATATACTTAATTCAATTGTAATTACAAATTCTACGCTGCTGATGTGCCACGTTGAAAACTATACTAAGAAAGGAATGATGCCAAAACGCTAATTATGTGCAGCTTATACAGGGTGTTCGCGTAATCGCAGTAAGTGCTAATGAGTCACGATGACATTCCTTTAGCAAATCGCTTGAGAACGCTTCAATTTTTCATTTACCGAGAAACTTCGATTTTAATAGGAAAAATTCCGATCCCTGATTTTTTTTCTGCGTAACATTGCAAATAATACGTTGGCGCGTATTTTTCAGAATTTATATTTATATATATATAGAGTGTTTGGTAAATAATATACGAGTGGAAAAATGTTTTGTGCAAACAAAATTTTAGTACCTGAAAACTGAGTTTTGTTTAATCATAGTGAAATTTGATCATAGTTGTAGTTTTTGTGTAGTGTAATATAAATACTCTGTATATATAAATTTTAATTTAATTTATTAATAGTATTAACAGAATGAATATTTCCGCGCCCATCCAAAAAAATTAATTAAAAAATTCCATACATAAGTGACTACTATGTATGTTGTGATTTGCTGAATGTGACCAACTGAAAAGACACGAACGAATCTTAAAAATGCACCTATGCGTCGGTTATATTCGACAGACCTACTTCTGTCAATTAAAAAACTATTATTTCTTGAACGCCCGCAGCGGCACACATACACACATACTTACTCAGCAAAGGCCTACGTGACAAAGGGCATGTCTCCGATTTCGGATCACCGCTGTTTCGAAACACCTGCCTGCTGCTGCCCCACACGTTCTGTATCAACCTGTATTTCGAGTTGACAGCCGAACAAATTACGATCTAGATTCTAAATTCTAGAATGATCAACGACGCTAAATCAACAGATGGTTTGGTGGTTGCATACCCGCGATTATTCGCGTAACGTACCAGAAAAACAAAACGCTCGTTACGCTCGGATTGCAATAATAATGATAATAATAATAATAATAATTCTGATATTAATGATGATAGTGATAACAATAATAGTAATGATCATAATAAGAATGATAAAAATGATGGTAATGATAATTACAAAAATGATAATAATAATAATAATGTAAATGGTTAGTTATAACTTAATTCATTTTTTTCTAATTTTCTTTCCCCGAAAGAACAATTTTTTTTTATATTAATTAATATGCCTCAAAATCGAAGTCAAAATTTCCAATAAAAAATCATTTACTTTCGCTATAGTTCTGGAAAAAAATTACTAATTCTGTGATGTATCCAAAGAAAAATTTTATTGACTTATTTAACTTCTATTTAATCCTTCGGTATATTTTCAGTAGTTAATCTATTATTTTCTACATTCTTCAAACTGTTTTGTTCTTATTTGCTCTCGAATAAGCAATTAACTCTTTTTTCTTGCAAATATATTGTACGATCGAAACCAGATAATTGCGAAATGAAGCTTTAACACTAAGAAAAAGTACTAAAAAAAATCTGTAGGATAATTGGTAACAATGGTACAAACACATTATACAATACAAGTGCAAGCACATTGTACAATACAAGTACAACACGTTATACAATACAAGTACAATCGACCAGTTAAACTGTGGTCATGCACCACTTGTTAGCAGAAGTTTGTCCCTACTTTGGAGGACGCTACTCTTAATATAATTTCTAAAAAATTAACACGTGCATTTTGTAATTTTTCATAACTTTTTATGCACACAATGTTTGCCTCGTTTTAGCTAGAATTACCCATTATCAGTTTTTGTCGCGGTGTAATATATTTATTAATTTGTATTAAATACAAGCAATTGTAATCGGTTGATAAATTGGTTGCCTAAATTGGTCGGTTCATCCCCTTCGTTAAGGGTTGTTTCTTCGCGTACGTCATTGCCATCAGCGATCAACAACTCTATTGATAATAAATTGATCATTATTGCGGTGTAGGATAATTTTATCAATACCCTAAAAAATAATTTAAATAATAGCTTCATATTAATGAAACCACTAATTTTTTTTTAATTAAATATATCGCACCCCTCCTACGATGTATTGTTTAATTAAATATTAATAAAAATTGTAGAAATGTCTAAAAATGTATCATATATTCATTTCGATAGTTGCAAACTTTTTTAAAGGTATTTGTTCGGATTTGTTTAATAATTTATAGGCATTTTAGATCGTACAGTCTCTAGTCATTTTCTTTGAAATCGAATTTTCTCTTATATATAATTACTAATCAACGTAAATTGCTTAATATTTTGCGTAGGTTCACAAGAAATGTTACAAATTAGATTTTACAATAAGCCAATAATTATTTGAAATTACGAGTTAAAATTTGGTAACTTTATACATATATTGATAATCTAGGAAATTCTATAATATTGTTCCATTTTTGATTTAAATTATAGATACATTAATACAATTTATATCGAATGAAAATTAAGCTCACTGCTTGTTACACTGAATGGCGATTATATCGAATGATTTTACGCCTATTAATAGATGCTTCAACTTTCCTAATGACGTCGTAAAATGTTACCCCATGAAAATTTTAATATATTAAGCAACTTTAGTGATCCAAACTGGATTTAATGACATTATCCCAACTGCAGTAAAATTTAAATCTCTTTAAATTATTTTATGCGAATAGTTAGTTTTCCTTTTAAGGAACGTCCTCGGAAAAACTTCAAGGATATATGTATATAATTTATTTTTTAAAGCCATGAATGTATAATACAGGATATTGGTGTTATTATATTTTTATCTTTATTTAATATTTTTAGCTTGTTGGCAAATTAGAATTTTTTTGAATTATTTTTTCCAGTGTCGAATTTTTTATTGACTCGTCGAACAAGATTTATTTATAAAAAAATATTATACAGTAATTTATAGAAGCATTTTATATATTATTTTATAATATACGTATTACGTAGTAATATACGTATACGTAGTAATTTAATTTTCCATGTTTATATTAGTTTATAATTATTAATTAAAAAAAATAATAGTACGAATTTTTCTACAGTAATTAGTTGTGCGACTATGTATTTCGTGGTATAACCGCAATTTAACAATTACTAACTTCATTGTATTTACCCCATAAAATGATGTTTACCGCCAAAACTTGTGATTAAAACTAACCAAATTCTCCAAACATTTCGCAATTAATAAATTAATTCAACATAATCATGGCTAAAGTACAATTATGTAACATCACCGTCATGGATAATCCGTGCCAATTCTCAAACCCGTTCCAATTCGAAATTACATTCGAATGTATAGAAGAATTGAAAGAAGGTAATTCTACGCGCATTTAACACATTAAACTAAACACGTCCATTGCAGACCTAGAATGGAAAATGATTTACGTAGGCTCGGCGGAAAGCGAGGAATACGATCAAATATTAGACTCCGTCTACGTGGGCCCCATTCCGGAGGGCAAACATATGTTCATGTTCGAGGTAACCCTACGCTATCCCAACCGATATAAAACGGTAGTAAACGAGTGTTTAAACAGGCGCAACCACCAAATACCAGCCGCATCCCCGAGAATGACGCGATCGGCGTCACCGTAGTCCTACTTACCTGCTCGTACAAGGGGCAGGAGTTTATTCGCGTCGGTTATTTTATCAATACGGAATACACGGACCCGGAACTGAAAGAGAATCCGCCCAGTCCGCCCCAATTCGACAAAGTCACTAGAAATATCTTGGCATCCGAGCCGAGGGTGACCAGATTTAAGATTAATTGGGAGGATCCGTCCGCCACTCAAGACCAACCGATTGTAAACGAGAATTCGAATTCGATGAGCACTATGGAGTGCGCTTAATAAAATGGTTTAGTTAATTTATTAAAAAAAAAAAATAAGCGTAAGTAATTAAGATATTTTTTTTTTATTACTACCAATTAATGTGTTATAATATTATCGAAAGAAATAAATCGACAGATATTTATTACCATTTTCGCTACTAAATGGGGCGTTTGTGTTTTAGTTCATTTATTAAAGGGAAATGAGCGTAAGTAGTTTTTTTAATTAACATGTAATATTATCGAAGAAATAAATCGACAAATATTTATTACAATTTTCGCTACTAAATGGGGCGTTTGTGTTTTAGTTCATTTATTAAAGGGAAATAAGCGTAAGTAATTTATTTAATTAATGTGTTGTAATATCGAAAGAAAGAAATTCACAAATTTTTATTACCATTTTCGCTACTAAATGGGGCGTTTGTGTTTTAGTTCATTTATTAAAGGGAAATAAGCGTAAGTAATTTATTTAATTAATGTGTTGTAATATCGAAAGAAAGAAATTCACAAATTTTTATTACCATTTTCGCTACTAAATGGGGCGTTTGTGTTTTAGTTCATTTATTAAAGGGAAATGAGCGTAAGTAGTTTTTTTAATTAACATGTAATATTATCGAAGAAATAAATCGACAAATATTTATTACAATTTTCGCTATTAAATCGGGCGTTTGTGGTTTAGTTCATTTATTAAAGGGAAATAAGCGTAAGTAATTTATTTAATTAATGTGTTGTAATATCGAAAGAAAGAAATTCACAAATTTTTATTACCATTTTCGCTACTAAATGGGGCGTTTGTGGTTTACTTCATTTATTAAAGGGAAATAAGTGTAAGTAATTTTTTAAATAATGTGTTATAATATTATCGAACATATAAATCGACAAATTTTTATTACCATTTTCGCTACTAAATGGGGCGTTTATGGTTTAGTTCATTTATTAAAGGGAAATAAGCGTAAGTAATTTATTTTATTTTATTACTACTAATTAATGTGTTGTAATATTCTAACGAAAGAAATAAATATGCATATTTTTATTATCATTTTCGCAACAAAATGGGGCGTTTCTTCCATTTTAAGCCATTTTCAAAAGAATGTATTCATTAGTTCAAAGTGATTTCTCATCAATTAATCATCGACGGTCTTATGTCATTAGTAAATAAGGTGCATAATCGCCGCACGATAGCTCCCCGCTTATAGTAACCTCAAAAGTAAATGGTTACTCTTTTTTTCTGTGTGTGTGTATCAAATGACGCGTAATGGCGACCAATGAGAACACGGCATTCCCTGATTCACTGTTTGCGAACCCCAAACGGCGACCCATCGAGGTGAAATTACCGGAGGTACGTAGAATTTTATTCATTTTCAACTCGAATTTCTCCTGCTATGCCATCGCTTGCCTCAGCCCGCTCGCCAGCCTTTCGCCGTACAAAAATCGCATTTTTTCCACAATTTCCCGCATTGTTACGTTATATAATACATCCCAGCCCGCAGTCGATGTTGTGCGTATATAACCTAACAAAAGTATCGATTTTTTTTTTTTTTTACTAAGCAAATTGATTTATTATTACACCCGCCTGAGTTTTCCGCTAAATGATGTAGTTGTTAAATATTTCGATACTTAGTCTTTAGATAGTTTTTCACGGCATTTTGCGTTGCCTTCGCTTCTTCCCCTACCAATCTTTAGCTAGCTATACGAAAGATACTTTAATTTCCCCCCACCCCCCTCGTATAAATGATTTATATCTTCGGTATTAACAACCGGAATTGCTAAGGCGGAGTCAAGCTGGTTCAGTATCGCTCTACATACGTTTTTATCTATACGAAGAAGTTCATATAAAAGCGCAAAAATGTATTTTTAGCCAGGTTTTTTTTTTTTATTATCATTCGATTTTGGTCATGCTCATTGTTATGCGATTTTTAGGGGTGTCCCAGGTATACCTGACTAGCTCGATATATGTAGATGACATTAACGTATAGTTTGTCGAATATCATTGCAACTTTTTTAATAATTAATACAAATCGCGTGTAACAATAACAAATAAATCAATTTTATCCAAGATTAATTTGAGCCAATTTTAGTATTTAAGAAGAAAATTTAGTCGAGTCTTATATAAAAATGACGTATTATTTCGTTTCCACTTTTTTTTTTTGAAATTATAATGTAATAGAAGATGAAGATGAGGGCATAGCCTTCGAAATGTACATCAAGCTACTGAATGCTTTAAGTTGCGGTATTTGGTTGATATTTTATACACCGTAGTGATAATTTTTTAAATTATAATGTGACATTTGTATTTAATTGAGCTTGATATAAACAATCGTATCCAAGTAGTTTATAGCGAACTATAGCTAGTACATACATCTGACATTTCATACGCAACGTGTGTTGTGATTGGCTTCCTTTGACAGGCCGCAACACAAAACTAAATATGGCCGACAATTACCCACAACCTATACAGCACTTATCTTATTTGTGTTGCAAATATCGCAAATTGCTTTCGTAAACAAACTATATAATCGGTGATCAGCTGTTGCGGTAATCGTACACCGTTACCCAGAAGGCCGATTCAGCCATATCGCCGGTAAATACACGTAGAATCCCAGCTGCAAACAAACTACACACAAACATCGTTGTAGGTTATGTTGGCGGATTTTGTTGTATCGTAATTGAATCCTTTGTTACAGGCGGCAGATAAACAACAACAACGACAACCGTTTTATCTGAGCGGGCCTCGTGAACGGATACGCCGGTGTTTGGGAATAACGCGCGTCGTTGCGATGTCTCGTCGCGTCGTCAGAGTTTTGCGCTAGTGTTATAAGGTGGTATATGTGCTGTTTTTTTTGTCGCGTGTGCAATGTGGTGTCCCGGCGCGGAAACGTACTCGACCACCGAAATGGCTCTATTCGAGTACGGATAAGGTGCCGCGACAGTGCGGACCATGTATGCACTAGAGACGACTAAGTGCGTATGTGCTGCATGCCTTTTGTGATAGAATGTCTTCGACTAGCAAAGGCGGCAGCGGCCTAGGGACATCTACGAAAATGTGTAAATCACCCAAAAACTCTTCAGGTATGTGCTTTCGTAGTACCGTACATATTTGCATGTTAAGTTAAAGAGTCCGCAATCCTAAAGATTGGTTGGAAACAGCACGCCATGCCGATCTATCCTGAGCTAATCCCTTCATCTCCCTATAGCTATTCATCTCAACGTCTTCAACTATCTGACTCACATACTCCAATCTAGGCCTACCTACCCCTCTCTTTCCCTCCACTCTACCTTCTATGATCAATTGCATAATCCCCCCATGCCTAAGAATATGCCCTACTAATCTGTCTCTCCTACGCTGTAACACTCTCCAGATACTTCTCTTCTCCCCTACTAACTCTAGTACAGCTTCATTTGTTACTTTATCTTCCCAACCAATCCTCATCATCCTCCTATAACACCACATTTCAAGTGCTTCTAATCTACGCTTCTCTTCCTTTCCTATAGTCCACGCCTCACACCCGTACAGTGCTACACTCCAAACATATACCTTCAGTAATCTTTTTCTAATACCCAAGTCAATATTTGATCTTAAAATCTGTTCTTTTTCTACGAATGCCTTCCTACCCTGTGCTATCCTACACTTTATATCTACCTTGCTTCGATTATCTTTTGTGATTCTACTGCCTAAATAACAAAAATCTGACACTTCTTCGATTCTATTATCTCCTATTGTGATCCTCATTTTTCTACTGCATTCCTTTTTGTCACACCTCATCACTTTAGTTTTACCTATATTTATTTTCATGTTAAAATCCCTAGTCAATACTGCCTGCATACCATTCAATACCCTTTCTAAATTCTTTTCGCTTTCTTCTAATATAGCTATATCGTCGGCGAATCTCAGCATATATATTTTCTCTCCCTGTACATTCACACCTACACTATACTCTTCTTTTACTTTGTTTATTGCATATTCTATATATAGATTAAATAATAACGGTGAAAGTGTACATCCCTGCCGAACTCCCTTCCCTATTTTTGCTACCTCTTCTTCCCCCTCAATTCTAACTAAGGCAGTTTGGATTTAAATAAATAAATACATTTGCATGTATTTTAGTTATAAATAAATGGTCTTTTGTAGTATGTTCCTTGCAGTTTTATTTCCACAGGTGTAATTTATTAACAATAATCGTAGAAATTCGTTATTTCACATTTAAAAAAAAAAAAGCTGAAATGGATTTTGAAGATTGAAAATTATCGGAGTAAGATGGCCTTATTTCTATTTTACAGCCCTCACTGCCGATTTAAGTAACTTATGTATGAAACGCGGTTTAAATGCAACCCCATTTATAGTTTTGTTTTGGTATTGCCTACATATATATATTTCGAAATGCAACACAAACAAATATTTGCATTTCATACATAATTTTAAAAATATTTCAAATAGTATAACATATAATTTGTGTTAAATTTTATTTCGATACGATTCTGGTTGAGAATAGCCGGTAGGGGAAGAAAAATAAATATAGGCAACTAAAACTACACGATAAAAACCTAGAATTGCCCTAAAAAAATCAATTCATTTTTAATATTCTAGCTACATAATTGATAAAATATTAAATTAACTGAAATTTAAAAAAATATGCATATGTCAAAGTAAGTCTTAATAGTAGGTATTAAAGATCTGACCTAGGATCCATAAGTCAGCTTCTTGATGCATCGAAAATTTGGCAACCTTAATACCGCTTGAGAGTAGGCAACTTACTAAACACAACTCTATCGCGGAACACGCACTAAGTAAATCATTATCCTTAGTCAGCTATTCTCAGCCAGAATTATACCTTTAATTCTTAATTTTTGTGTATTCTTAATTATATATAAATATACCAACATTTTCCTTGACAAAACGCTTCTTCAGTGCATATTACGACATTCCCATTAGGTATCTACCAGAAACCGGATTCAACCAGTTCCGCCATCACCAACCAACCTTCGTACGAGACCCTCAACACGAACTGCACTGTCGTCGGCTCCAACAACCTGCACCTTCTCAAGAAGCACCAGCAGGTCCAGCAGCATGTGCAGATCCAAGTGCAGAGTCCGATCTATTCGAATGCGAGCCCCGTTGGTGGTATGGTCTTCCCACCGCCCACGTCACCATACACGGGCGGTGGCGGACTGTCACCGGCGCCCGCGCACAAATCCAGCGCTTCGCCGGGACTCGGCGGCGGCGGAGGAAGTATTAAATCGCCCCAATCGGCGGCGCAGGTGCTGCACCAAACCGTCTCTCCTCAACAGAATTATTCTGGTTAGAACCCTCGAAAAATTGAAAATATTTAAAATAAAAATAATCGTGATGTTTGATTCTTTTTAAATAGTGATGCAAATTATTCACAACCCGTTGATTGGGCGACCGATACCGACACCTCAGCAATCGCCGCAGCAGAATATTATAAAACTGAAGCCTCACCTTAATATATTGCCGAAACCCGCCAATATTCAGCAAGTGCCCAGATCTAGCGTTAGGTACTTATAAATCTTATAACTATCTACACACTATCATCTAACATATTGTCGACGTCTCGTTTCAGTCCGCACCAGCAACTGCTCACCATACCCACGGTAACACCCACAACAGTGTCCCTGCCACATGCCACCGCGCACGCGCACCACCAACTCATCACCCACGCACCCGCGCAACAGCCGATCATAATCAATCAGATGCCGACGCACGCAATGCTCACCGCCGCCGGCCAATTGCAATTTATATTGCGGCCGGCGACGGCGCACGCGCAACACCACCAGCCACAGCACCAAGTGCAACACGTGCCAGTTTCCATTAGCGGCGGCGCCACGAACTGTATACAAACGAAACAGGCGCTCGGCCAACTGAATCAACAGCAGGTGAACAGTTTGATACAGCTGCAACAGTTACAGCAACACCAACAGCAGCTGGCTACGTTGCAGCTGCCTCCACCGCCTCCGCCACCTGCGTTGGTTGGCGGTGGCGGTATGATTGGGAGGAGTATTGGGGCGGGGCAGACGCAGCAGGTCTGTTATTTTTATATTTTTTATTTAATAATAGTAAAAAGCGTAGTCTATTTTTATTATAATCGTAATGATTTTTTTTTTGTGAAGATGATACAGCAGGTTCAGCTGCAAGCTGCGACTGGTGGACAACAAGCTGGACAGCAAATGATGCGGGTGATGACGAACGGTTTGGGTAGTGGTGGCGTTGTACAGGGTATCGTGCAACAGAGTCAAACTGGAACAACATACGTTGCTACCCAGGTTAGAATGCTTTAAAAAAAGCACATCATTAAATTCGTTAAAACGTCTTAAAACGACTGTTTTCTTGGCAAACGATCGATTTCGGATGTTGCACAGTTCTCTGACGTGTTTAGAAGAACCTGATTTATCAGAACTAAACGTATGTTTTCTTATCAAATTTTAATTTTTGGTCGGTGCAAGCGTGGCAACGCGTCGTTTTAAAACATTTGGAGAAAAATGTATTATTGTAGTGATGAAATTAGTTTGTTAATTATGTGTTTATTATTCTTTAAGAACCATATTCAGCACCCTGTTAATATTTCGCCGAAAAAGAAACCGAAGAAGAAGAAGCAAAAGCTCGACTTGGCGAATATAATGAAATTATCCGGTATTGGCGACGACGACGACGTTCAATTCGAAAGTGACACGTCGCAGACTGAAAGCGAACCAAATGGTCACTCTCAGTCCAGCACACCTCAACCGCAGGTATTATTTAGCCGCACGCCGAACCTTTTATAACCTAAAATATGTTTTTCCCTACTGTGCATAGTTTTATTGGTATTTTTTTACGACACACTTGTACCTTTTTGTTTGTTTGTTTCTTTTTAGATCTCTTTAGTACAATCGTCTCAAGCGCAGCCGACTGTTGTCAATACGGCAACATCAGCTGCCGCAGCTGCGGCTGCCGTACAAGCGGCAGCTTTCCAACAGCAGCAACAGCAACTGGTGCAGAATCAACTGTTGCAACCGACAACGTTGGCCACGCTGTTGCAAAGTTTACAACAACAGCAGGTACAGATTTAACTGCTCATTTATTTTTATTTTTTTCAGAAAAATTGAAATTGTCTCGAACAAATTTAAATTGGCGATTTTATTTTGTTTTTTCTATAAGGTGCAAGCGCAACATGTGCAGGCTGCCCAGAAACAGCAGCTGGGCAACATTCAGATACCGACAGTTCAAACCGCCGCACCCAGTATAGTACAAGTAGGTGTTTTGTTTTAAATACTTTAAAATCGTTCTAGCTGGTGGAATATAAATTTTGTATATATATATATATCATATATATATATATTTCTATTCTTACAACAAACATCTTTCTCACTGTACTTCTCACAGGTTCTATCGAACCAATCGTTCACGACAACACCATCTGGCCTAGTCACGCCTACCAACTGTCCCACCGCCACCCCACACATCCTCTCCATTCCCACGTCGTCTCACCTCACCGCACACCAAACACCCAGTAACACCACCACGTCCTCCATACACCAAATTCCCGCCGCTGCGTTCGCACCCTTCAACTTATCGACGGCCACTGCGGCAGCGGGCGCCACGGCCGTTAGCCACCCCGGTAGCGCGGTGGCCGCAACAACTGCGCAGAACTACGCTCTGAATGGAGCGACCGCTGCCACGTTACAGCGCGCAACGGCAACCGCTGGACCTGGACACCAGGGCCTGGTCGGGGCGGTGACCGGTGCGGGTGGACCTGCTGGGGCGACAGGTGCCACTGCTCTGCCAGTGCCCGTCGCTGGGCTGGGTAAGTACATCAGTAGAGTAATTGTGCTTTTTTTTATTTCGTGATTGGTTAGAATGCGCTTATTGTATCGTCGGTGATGTGACCGGTATGGTAGGAGGTATTCCTATCTTACAAAAAGTCGAAAAAAACTTATTCTTTTGATTTATTGCGCATGTTTAGAACATCTCGTTAAACGTTCAAAGCAGGTAGGAGGTATTGTCACTTCACTGATATATTATATTATGATTTGTTAGCAAATGAGTTTTGCTTAATTTTGAGCGTGTTCAACATAACAAAAATAAATGTCAATCGTTTTTTGCTTCTGGATTGATTGAAATATTATAGATGGCTTTGTTTCGGATTGTTTTTTTTAAGGTGGTTTTAAGTTAGCTCTGGGTGAGGATGGTCGGTTGGTGCTACAACATGATCCAGGTTTACAGCAACAACAACAACAGCAGCAGCAAGTGCAACAGCAACAACAACAAGATTTGCAGTCGCAATTATTGCTGCAGACGATATTTGGTTTAAGCGGGGGCGGCTTGTTACTTCAGCCAACTACAATCGGTAAGAGTAAAAATTATTTGAAATAAATCAAAAAAATGATGCGTATATTTTGCAGCTCCTTTAAATTTTTTTTTAAATGTTTAAATTAAATAATAATTAGATGCATTTTGTGATTTTATATTTGATAGATTTCGATAATATACTCGATCTGGTGGTATTATCAATTTTGCTACTACATTTTTTTTTTACATGCGCATACACAAATATTGCATCCTAAAAGTGTAAAAATCGTTTAATCCATACAATTTCATTGATTAAAAATCCATTTTTAATCAATGAAATAGTTGAAAATATTAATGTAATAAAAATGTACTGTTTACTATAAAGTATGTATTTTGTTTACCGGGTTATTTTAGTGTATATAACTTTTTTTAACTAACTAAACGATTAAAGTAAATAATAATAAAAAAATCGCAGACCAGCAAGTCCATTCCCAGACAGTACAAACCATTCAGCAACAATCAGTCCAGACGATCCAGCAACAGACGGTCCAATCGCAGACTGTCCAGCACCACTCGTTACAGACAATCCAGCAAACGATCCAGCCACAGATCCAGGCGCAAACCGTTCAGCAAACGATACATCACCACCACCATCACCAGGTGCAGCAGCCGGTCGCCCCAACGCCCGTCCAGCCGCAACAAACTACGCAAGCTACAGCCGCCACCATGCAACTTGTCCAGCCGCACACGATACAGCACCTGATTCAACAACAACAACAGCAGCAACTGCAACAACAGCAGCAGCAAAGTCAGCCACAGGTAAAAAAAACAATAGTAAATTATAGCGATTATGTAATTTTTTTTTAGAGCTATTCGAAATGTGACTAATGTATTTTACGGTGGCAGGTTGTGAATAGTATTTCAGTATCTCCGGCGCCTGCGCAGAGTCCAGTTCAGCTGCCACAGTTTCAGCAGCAACACCACCAGCAGCATCATGTTGTGAATAGTATAGCTCCTTTACCGCAGGCGATCAACAGCGTTTCGGGCCATGGACATAACCACCATCATCATCACCATCATCATCATCAACCTGTCCTCAAAGTGAGTCGTTTTTATTTTTTATTTTAAATAAATTAGTTTACATGAAAAATATCTCAAATGCATAATATAATTAGGCGAGAGTTCTTGCCTAAAAAAAAACAATACATACATATAATTATTATTCAGTGGCAGAGCGTTTTCAAATAATTACATATTCACCTTCAGTGCTCTGTTGATGGTCAACAACCATGACATCAACAGTTTTTTTTAATCGTTGTTTTAATACTCCAGATTATTTTTACAACATTTTACAACCCCCGTTTTGTTTAATGTTTATTAAATCGCATTTCTTAAAGTTTGAAGTAATACCAGCGAAATATATTTGTTGAAATAACTAAAAATCGCCACACAATTTGTCTAATTTCAACAATTATTTCTTATTAAACTAAAAGTTTTTTTTTGCCAATTCTTCTCATTTTCTTCGTATTTTATCGTATTGAATCAAATTGATTGATACCTGGTATAATATTCCAACAACACCAACCATCTGGCTCATTACAGGTGCAACCGATCCAAAAGTCCCAACCCCCCATCCCCACCCCTCAGCCCGCCGCTGCTACCCAACAGCAACCACCATCCACCCCGTACGTTGTGAATCTCACCCCTGATCAGCTGGAGCAGCTGAAACGCAACGGTCAACTCACCGTTAACGGCCAGACCATCTTTATGCAGCGAGCGCCACCAGTCAACACAACAACCAGCGCAACCACCACCACCAATACGACACACACCGCAACTAGTGGCGCCAATATCGACTCTACGGCACCAGCGTCTATTGGTGGTGCAGGCGATAAGCTCCTCAGTGGCCAGCAGCAACATGGTCAAATGAGTGTGGGACAACAGCAGCACATCCTCGCTGGCCAGGTACGTTGCTATTTATTTGACCAAATAATGTATATATATTTATACGAAATTGCGTGAAATTCGCTTTCAGATAAAATCGAGCGCACCGAAAGCTATAAAACGCAAGGGTGGCGGGAATAAGATCCTGGGCAATAAGGACGTGGCGACATCGTACAGTGGCGTCGTTCAAACACATTGTGCGGTCGGTGCGCATGTGCAGCAGCAGCAGCAGCATCAACAGCCGCCAATAGTTGCGCCCAATAATAAGGGCGGCGGCACCGTTATAACGGCGAGTAGTAATATCGACAAGGTGATTAATACGGTCGTCCGGGAGGCGGCCAAATCGGCGGGATTAATGATGGGCGGCGTGACGACGCATGTGAACTGTTCACCTGGCGGCGGCGGGAGTGTGCACAAGATAGGGGTGCGTGCGATTATTGGAATTTTACAAATATATGTTTTTGCAGTTAGTTAGATATTCGCAATCTTAACAATTAATTGGATACAGCATGCCATCTATCGATCTCTCCTCAACAACTTACTCCTTCCTTTCCCTCCTATAACTATATACAGGTTAAATAACAATGGCGAAAGTGTACATCCCTACATGACTGTTTCCTATTCTCGATACCTGTTTTTTCCCCTGCATTCTAAATCTAGGAAAGCTATGTAAGTTGTGTTTCCTACTCTCATTCTTTTCTACTCTCACCCTCGTCCCTCTGTTCTTCCTAAATCAAAACGGATCTTCCGGTAGCCTTTCTTCCTTAGAATAAGCATCTATTATTTCAAATTTAACATCATGTTTTCTTTTTAATTAATTCCAGCCGCAATTATCAACCACCAAACACGCACCGAACAAAAAATCCACACCGACCACCAATCAAGTACGGCCCATTATCCCCGCCACCAAACAAAACGCGACAAAACCACCGACCCAACAACAAATTCTACCGAACGTACCGTCACAAATAAAACCGACGACGACGAATCGAAGCCTACCGAACCTAATGCACCAACCCACAGTGCACAACCAATCGAAAGACAACCAGGAAGTCGTCGACAGACTCCTCGGTCAAATCATCGAAGAGAGCCAACAGCAAAAGACCGCAACACCTTCGGCGAAAAGTGTAACAACTTCGCACCAAAACAATGCCATTGCTGCCGCACCGAAAACTAATATAACAACGGGTCAACAAGCGTTGATCATCAACCACAATCAGCAGCAGCCACCAAACAACGGGCCGTTGAGCGCCGTCGGTGGCAACAAATCGAACCAGCAGGGTGGCCAACGAGTCCACACGATACAGTTGACGCCGCAGCAGCAACAGTATCTGAAGAGTGTCCAGCTGCAGATTCAGACGTTAAGTGCCCGTTTGCCACAACCGAATGGCGATGTTGAGGTGCAGAATGCATTGAAGGTACATAGCAATTTTTAAGGGCGTGGCCGCAATAGTTTGAAAAATGTACACACTTTGTGTGTTAACGTGTGTTTTTTCTTCATTAAAATTTCTGGTAGGTCCTCTTCCACGAACAGCAGAAGATTCTCGCTGCGGGCAAACTGCTGCCACCCGATAAGGTGTTCTACCACAACAACCAGATTATTGTAAACACGGGCTCAACATCCGGTCCGACCGTTTTGAGCACCAGCGGCATGACCGTTCTTCAACCTCCGCCTGGGAAAGGCCTCGAAGCCCTCGGCATTGGAATTGCTGGACAACAACAGCAACAACAACCTGTTACGAAAACTGACGTCGGGACGAGTACGAACAACTGCGGTAGTGGGGGTAATGGAAATTTCGCGATTGGAAATCCACTGCAGGTTAGTTTCGGTTAAATTTGTAGTTAAAAAAAATATTTATAGTGTTCTATATTTTGAATTCTTGGTATGGTTTTGTAAAATTTTCACCATAATGTTAAGTAATTGTATAGAATATCACCCAGCTCAAAACAATAAATAGCTAGATGGGCATTTCGAAGGCCATGCCCCCATATTCAGTAGCACAAAGTATAAATTCATCTTTTCAGTTTAATTTATTTATTAAAGACTATTTTTTTTTGTTTTCATTTGGCTAGCCCTGAATTATTGTTAATACTTGGTACGTCGTTGGTCATATTTTCTATTGTTTAGCAACTTATTACATACGTCAGAGGTCGTAGAAGTTGTGAAACTGCTGTCATATTGTCTTTGTTCAATTGTATAGCAATTACGATTAGTGATAGACTGGTATTTTATTTAGTTTTATCTGGTGCTACTACAGATAGAAGCCTGGACTTTGAAATGCACATCTAGCTATTAAACACCTTGAGCATTTGGTGATATTCTATATAATTTACTATGGATATTTACAATTTTAGTCTCAGACAAGTTCAGCTGGACTAACAACAGCTCATCACCATCCAGTTAACAACAACATCACCACAAAAACACCACACACTCAACCCGCCACCTTATTATTACACCAAACCAATCATCAGAGCATCCCTGATTCGTCGTCTTGTCACTCATCGCCCCACGCATCAAAGTTACCCTCCTTGCCGTCGTTACATCCCCTGCAACAACAGGCGGTCGCTCCCACCACCGCCGCACCAAGCCACAGCGCTCCTCTGGTCGTGCAACTAAATGCGGCCACGGCACAATCGACCGCGTTGATTCATCAACCTGTACAATTGCAGGACAGCGGAGGAGCCGTGGCGACCGCCAGCTCGAATACGAAAGTGCCCAGGCCCATTTTGCCGCGGTTGACGCAACAGCAAGTCAAACAACAGCAACAGCAGCAAATGTGCGCCGTTCTTGGTATTGGTGAAAGTGCGACGATTGTTTTGCCAACGCAAATGCAAAATGGTACGAATAGTCAGCAGATGCTGCCAAGTGGTTTGTTGCATCAAACGCCGCAACTGCAACTGCAACAACAGTCGAAGAGCTGTTCCGCGATTGGTGTTGGTCACGTGCAACAACTGATCAATGTGAAACAACCGACTCTGCATGCCGTTCAACAGCCGGTTCAGCAATTGACTGGTTATATGAAATCGCAACGGTAAGTTGAAAAATATTGGTAATATAGGTCAATTTTTGTTGGAAGGAACGTGTAAAATGAACTTGAATTATTTTAAAACTTTTGTATTTTTATTTAGTTTAATTTTTTTTAATGAATATTTTGATTTGTGCACGATTTTTATAAATTTCGTTGCAATGTTACATGTTTTGGTTCTTTTTTTTTAATAATTGGATACGCGTCTCTTAGATATTTCTGTCCTTTTATCCAGTGGCGGAATAGGGTATTATAAGCTCGTGCGCACAGACATTTTTGAAGACAAATATTGGTGACCGAAAGCGGTCACCAATATTTGAAAAAATCGAAAATAAATCAAAATATATATATTTTTTAATCACCAATATATGTATACATATATATTTAATTTAATACTATATCATTCACGATTCGTGACACAGGTGTTTTATTTAGTTTTATATTGTGTTACTGAAGATGGGGGCACAGCCCTTGAAATGTTCATCTAGCTACTTAATGCTTGTTACGGTATTTGGGTGATATTCTATTTAACCAATATATAGTATGGAATATCACCCAAATACCATGATATATTACATATTTCGAACCAATTATATATGTGAAACCCCCCTATGTCGAAACCAATCTTCAAAACTCTTACGCTTCTCATATCTCAACCAGTATCGAGCAGCAACTATCCGCCGACCAATCCGGCGCTGTTAATCCGGACATACAAACGCCATTCCGCGACAAATCGGACGCGTGCAAACGCCTCTTGCGCTACCATTGTTACGATCAACCCGTTCTTAGCGAGAAAGACCTCACGAAGGCCGACGAGATCTTCGAGCTGACCGCCAGACACTTCATCGACAAATTCGGACGAATGGTGGACAAATATCGCTTTCTTCTACTCAAAGAGGGACAGGTCAGGAACATATTTTAGTCATCTTCATCACCCGACATAAAAACGGAACCATTTATAATAATAGTCAAATACATATAAATAAATATTGTCGTAATGTTATCAGAAAACTTGAAATTAAGTGTTGGATCTTATAAGCAAATGTTGAAACCTCGGGTCATTTTGAGGGGTTGGTATATCTATATTTGGATCAGATGTTTAGAACCGTGTTTATTTTACAGCGTCACGTTCAGACGTCGGAATTAATGATGCTCGATCGCATGTTTTTGGCGGAGGAGCAACAGTCGCTTATTAAATTGCGGCGTGATATCGACGAGGGCAATTTAGATGCTCTTCTCGATACGAATCATTCATCTGTCGATGGAAATAATACGGTTATCGTCAGCGACGAGCAATTGCAAAAACAGGATGATGTCGATAGCGTCGTCGATAATTCGAACAACGAGTATATATCCGAGGATGATTTAGAGGAAATCGAGAGGGAGGACAAAGATGACGAGGAGTACGACGAGTGGCAATGCATACAGCGTGAGTTGGGTTGCCTAACGGCCGCAGCAACGCCACCCATCTCATCCGGTAACGATAGTGGCGCTATAAAACCTTCCACCAGCTCACACGCGAATCTATTGGCGACCAACACCAATAGCAACAGTTCGAATTGCAGCAACTCCAGCTCCACGTCCAGCTCCAGCTGTTTCAGCAGCTCCAGCAGCGTCGGCAAACGTCCGTCCAACAACGCCGTCGACCACGCGGACTCGAACAAACGCTACAAAGTCACAATAAACGCGAACAAGCAGGAAAACGTCATGCAAACGACGCAAGCCGCGTTCTATGCGGGCCCGTGTAATAACGCAGCGCCGTGTAATAATGCCGCGGCGAATAACGTCGACGAAATGGACAATAGCGGCTCGATCGATGAGCAGGTGCAGTCCGCCATCGATTCGATCTTGAATCTGCAGCAGCAGCAGCAGACGAGCGGTGTTGCGCGCGCGCACGCCAAGGGCGACGCCGATCGACTGGAGATATCGTGACGTCGCGACGAGGGCTGAAGTTGTTGCGCTACCTAACGCCAAGGTAATTATTGTTGTTGTTGCATTTATAGACGAAATCGGTGTTGTCGATTGTATTTTCGATGATTAGCACGTTTAACAAGATTATATATATATATATATATATATATATATATATATATATATATATATATATATATATATATATATATATATATATATCGAAGTAGGGAATTTAAAGATAATAAGGCCATAGTATATAATATCACCCAAATACCGCGTAACTCAATCGAATTTAATAGCTAGATGCGTATTTCGAAGGCTATCTTCAGTAGCACAAGTTAGTTAAACAGTCCGCAATCCTAAAGATTGGTTGGAAACAGCACGCCATGCCGATCTATCCTGAGCTAATCCCTTCATCTCTCTATAGCTATTCATCTCAACGTCTTCAGCTATCTGACTCACATACTCCAATCTAGGCCTACCTACCCCTCTCTTTCCCTCCACTCTACCTTCTATGATCAATTGCATAATCCCCCCATGCCTAAGAATATGCCCTACTAATCTGTCTCTCCTACGCTGTAACACTCTCCAGATACTTCTCTTCTCCCCTACTAACTCTAGTACAGCTTCATTTGTTACTTTATCTTCCCAACCAATCCTCATCATCCTCCTATAACACCACATTTCTAATGCTTGTAATCTACGCTTCTCTTCCTTTCCTATAGTCCACGCCTCACACCCGTACAGTGCTACACTCCAAACATATACCTTCAGTAATCTTTTTCTAATACCCAAGTCAATATTTGATCTTAAAATCTGTTCTTTTTCTACGAATGCCTTCCTACCCTGTGCTATCCTACACTTTATATCTACTTTGCTTCGATTATCTTTTGTGATTCTACTGCCTAAATAACAAAAATCTGACACTTCTTCGATTCTATTATCTCCTATTGAGATCTTCATTTTTCTACTGCATTCCTTTTTGTCACACCTCATCACTTTAGTTTTACCTATATTTATTTTCATGTTAAAATCCCTAGTCAATACTGCCTGCATACCATTCAATACCCTTTCTAAATTCTTTTCGTTTTCTTCTAATATAGCTATATCGTCGGCGAATCTCAACATATATATTTTCTTTCCCTGTACATTCACACCTACACTATACTCTTCTTTTACTTTGTTTATTGCATCTTCTATATATAGATTAAATAATAACGGTGAGAGTGTACATCCCTGCCGAACTCCCTTCCCTATTTTTGCTACCTCTTCTTCCCCCTCAATTCTAACTAAGGCAGTTTGGTGCAGTTCTAACTAAGGCAGTAGCACAAGATAAAAACTAAATAAAATACCTGTGTGTCACTAACCGCGGATTTCTTTACGAAATATACATTTTATATAAAATTTATTATGCCTTCGAAATACGCATCTAACTATTAAATGCTTTGAGTTAAAACATTTGGTGGGTGATATTCTATACTATTATTTAACACCGTAGTGATAATTTAAAAAATAATAAGGCCATATTTTATCGAACCTATTTTGCCGAGACTTTAGTTTGATTGGACAGATTAATCGAACTATTGGCAGACAATTTTGTTTTCTACTATTTTTCGCAACGCGCGAAGAGAACGAACGATTTTTTATATTAAAAAATCGCAAAGTCGCTATTTTACCTACCCAGTGGTTAATTTAAGAATTTTTGAATGGTACTAATAATATTAAAATAGTAATTTTCCACAATTAATACGAATGTACAAAACTTTTTGAGTGGATCAAAAAGCAATAATATTTCTGCGTTAATTTATTTATTAACGAAAACTTTTTGCAACAAACTACCTATACGAACGTTAATTAATCATCGTGTGATTTGTGTCTTACTTTGGCACATTTCAAGAAAAGAAACGATTGATCAATCGATTCCTTAAATTCTACAATAATTCTTGGTCGGTTAATATAATTTATTATCGTCTCAAAGAAACATCATTAATATTGTAATTTATTTATTATTTTATTTCGTCTATTTTTCTGGCTTTAAACACTTTTATGATAGGTTAAAGTGTAAATATTTGATTGTATATAAAATTTCGAGGAAGATGAAAAAGATAAATAGTTGCTCAAAAATTGAAAAAAGATTTTAAACAAGACCTCAGTAAAAAAATAACATCACATCGCACTTAAGAAACTTTATTAGGTTTTAAGTGTAATTATTGATAATCAATATTTTAATTTATTTATTTTACCCGCTGTGTAATATATACATTATTAATTTCTGGGATTTAATAATTAGACGCCATGTCTAAATGGCGTCTGATAGGCGAACGCAAAACGGCAGCTAGCTTCCTAATCTAATAAGTGAATTAATTTAAATACGTGATTATTTAATTAATTCTATTTGTGATAACTCTGACCTTATACCCCCCACCCCCCTGTCCCTTTAAATTAATATATAAATAACTCTTGTGCACAACTTAAATGGGCATAACAAACCGTAACCGTACATTTTGGATCTAGCAGTTCACTAAATTTAAAAAGTTAATATTCTCATATAATAATATACCCTCCTCCTATGTCCCTGACTTCCCAATATTCCTATTATAATGTATATACGTAATTCGTCTAATTTATCAATGTACTTAGGTAATTATAATAATTTTTGATTTTAGAGATTTTTTTTTAATTATTAAGACTGATGCAAGAGAAATTTTTGGTTCCTACAGGGAGTATTTCAATAAAAAAAAAAAAAATTTTTTAAAAGTTTGTACGCTTGTAATATTAAATATTTTATTGTCGGGTCGCTTCTTTAGTAACAAAATTAAATAAGGTACGTACAATGGAATAATGTACAAAATATATTTAAATGTGTATCAGTTTTAATAATTCGTAATAAATTTGTGAGTAGAACGCAAATTTTGGTTAGCAAAGTGTATTTGAACTACTTCGTCTAGTAAATGAGTAACATAGCTGTAGTTTTAGTTGCATAAGATTAAACACTATATGCAACTAAAATTACATTATTATACAATGACTACACTGCAACTTCACAATTAAAGACACGTCATATTGCACTTGCAAGCAGCAGACCCGAACGTAATTAATCGCGACATCCAACGCGTAATTAATATGCAACTCAAACTACAGCATGATATCAATGAGTACACTGCAACTTCACAACGCACTCAGCTATAACCAAATTACATTTAACGAGATGTCATATAGCACTTGCAAGCAGACACGGCCGTAATTATTCGTGACATCCAACGCGTAAATAATGCCAAATAAAGTGACCGGAACGTGCAGCTGAGGTTGTCTTTAAACAACATTCAACGCGCTTTTACTAAACCGACCATGGCGCGAGACTACGACCACTTATTCAAGCTCTTAATCATCGGCGATAGCGGTACGTCGTCTTGTTATCAACAACTTCCTGTGCCCCACCGATCATGTGGATGTAACGACGCTTTATTTGTTCGATTTCAGGCGTCGGCAAGAGTTCGCTCCTGCTCCGGTTCGCCGATAATATGTTCTCCGGCAGTTACATTACCACCATCGGCGTGGACTTTAAGATTCGCACCGTGAACATCGACGGCCAGAGGATCAAGCTACAGATTTGGGACACCGCCGGCCAGGAACGGTTCAGAACCATAACCAGCACGTGAGTTTTCTTCATTTTCGTAAAATGCCTGTATCGTTGTTATCGATGAACCAAAAATGAGTACTCTAGGTACGATTCTGGCTGAGAATAGCCGGGATTAGCGACAGGAGAACTGATATAGGCAACTAAAACTACACGATTAAAACTGAATGGGAATTGATTTGAATATTTTAGCTACGTAATTGATAAAATATTAAATTAAGTGAAAATTATAAAATATCCACATGTCTATGTAAGTCTTAATAGTAGGTATTAAAGAATTGACCTAGAACATAGGTCGGCTTCTTGATGCATCTAAAATCTGGCAACCTTAATACCCGCTTGCGAATAGGCAACTTAATAAGCGCTACTGTATCGCGGAACGCGCACTAAAATTTCTCAGCCAGAATCGCGCCGGACTGCTTTCTTAGACATTTAAATTATTAGCTACTTTTTTATTTGGAAGGTACTACCGGGGTACCCATGGTGTTATTGTCGTATACGACGTTACGAATGGGGAGTCTTTCGCAAATGTAAAGCGCTGGCTACACGAAATCGAGCAAAACTGCGACGTTGTCAATCGACTTTTAGGTAAGTCGATGTTTAAAAAAATATTTGCTTTTACATTGCTTCGTGGTCGGGGCACCACCCATACTTTATCGGGAGCGAATTACGTTTACGGTAAATTTGCATATTTTGAGGAATGAGAGTTTTTAGGCCTTTTTAGGGTGGAAACTTTAACACTGAATTGAAAAAACCGGGCGGAAACAATCACTTGAATAGCATTTTTTTGTTAAAAAAACTGTAAAAAAGCTGCTAAGCAAAAAATTAAGCCAAACAAGTTACCTTTTTTTCCACAGGGACCATGAATATTCGTCCCGTCCCCCGTTCATAGCCTCCAAACACCCACTGACCTTCGACACGATGACCTCTGTGGTACTTTCGACGGCCAAATTTGCTCTCATCGATTTCGACCACTTTATCTTTGCCGCCTCGATTTTTTTTTGTTTTTGTGGTTTTTGGACCTTCCTGAACACAGAAAAATTAACGCCGGATTTTTAGGAATTTTTACCGTAAACCACATTTTACCAATTTATCGCCTTGGTGATAAGGCGATAATGATTATATTTGGCGATATTGTCAAGCTACGATTCTTTTATTTCAATCTTACGCGTCGTCAAATATAAGCTAATTTACAAAAAAAAATGTGAGAAAAGAAATGGATTTGAACGGATTGAATGCGTTTCAGTTGGTAATAAAAATGACGAGCCCGAACGGAAGGTGGTATTAACAGAAGATGCCCAACGGTTCGCCGAAACAATGGGCATCCAGCTGTTCGAAACGTCGGCCAAGGACAATGTGAACGTAGAGGACATGTTCCTCAGTGTCACGCGGCTTGTGCTGAGGAATAAACAGGAGATGAAACGTCACACGGAAACGCACAATGACACGATTCATATAAAGAACAACAAGAAACAAAAGGGAAAGGCAAGTAAATGTTGTTAGCGCACGGTTTACACAATAATCTTCCGTTAAATGGTAGTAAATAACGTACGGAAACTATACAGTTGATTTTAGAGCGATTTTACGCTATGTTCGGTTTTCTTTTTTAGAAAAATACTTTTAAATGCGATACAGTTTTTCTAATAAAAAAAAGTAAGGAATATAGAATATTGTTGAGCTGTATAGTTAATTAAAAAACAGATTTACATAAAATCAACTTATAAAATGCCATTTAATAAAAATACGTGAAAATTTTTAATTCGCAGCGTAAAGCATCAAACTTTTTGTATTATGTATCTTTCTATTCTAATCACTATAGATTTTTTTTTGAATTTTCTTAGATTCAGAATAGCCAAGTGTTTTAAACATTTATTAAATTATCTGAATCGGGAAATCAAAATATTTTTTTGCATTGCGTTTTAAAGGTCGCATTTTTTATAATTCATTTAAGAATTAAGAATTTAATAATTCATTAAATTCTGTATATATATATATGGTAGAATAATTTAAAAAATATATAGCCAATTGTAAACCCATTAGATATTACCTTTAAGCTATTGTACATAAAAAAACAATAATCCTTGTACGAAAAATCAACTGTTTTTCGCAGCATTTTTCAAATTTGCAAGTCAATTTAATTTGGCGATATACCAAATATTTCTTTAAAATAACTTGTTCAATTTGGAGATCGTGTTTTCCCCATTTTATTTCTAATTATTGTGCAATTTGCAATTTTGTTTTGGTAAATTATATATGCTACGCTTTTAGATAAGAATTACTTGATAATTTATCTTACATACCGTTTTCTTCTTCTTCTTTTTTTGTAAAAATGGTTGCAAATTTCGATTTATTTAAAACATGTGTACAATTATTGTTTAAAACATCACCCAAATACCGTAACACAAAGCATTTATTAGCTAGATGCGCATTTCGGAGGCTACGCCCCCATCTTCAGTAGCACAGTAATAGAACAAATAAAGATACTTCTCTCTCTCTGTCACTCGGATCGCTATGCAATTGATAGCAATTGCTATTCAATTGTATAAGACCAGACATGTAGGGTAAGTAGACTTGACATAGTAGTGGCCAAAAGTTGATCGTAGTTGAACAGAGTGAATCGGTAATTAACTAAAGATGACTGAAGTAGAACGGTGCTGTTAACGTTGATCGAAGTAAACCAATCGGTTGACCGAAATTGACCAGCACTGACTGATGTTGATGAAAGTTGGCCAGAGTAGAGGAAGGTAAACTTGACCTGACATAGGATCAACCTGACCTCACCCCATATGGATGTTGTGTAGCTCATTTAATTATAGTTATACAATTGTATAAATTTGTGATAGCAATTGCTATACAATTGTATAGCATGCCCAGTGAGTGACAGAGATCTTTATTTGTTCTATTATTGTGCTACTGAAGATGGGCCATAGCCTCAGATATGCGCATCTAGTTAATAAATTGTATAACGTTAATAAATGCTTTGTTACGGTATTTGGGGGACGTTTTATGCTATCATTATTTAACGTCCTAGTGACCAATTTACAATGTACAATTAATTAAGAATTTATTTCCACAATACCATGTTTTCCCTTCCCTTCATAACATGCCCGAATTTTATATTATACATTTTTGTAAAATAAAAAAATCCTTGTAAAATTGTAAAAGAATGTTTTTATTTTTCTTTGAAAAAAAAAATTAATTTGTCGGAAATGTGGAAAAAGTAGACATGTTTGTCGCAGTGTTGTTCTGCGTTTTCCAATCGCAAAAACTAGGGAAATCGACGAAAAAAAAATCCAAAATCAAAGGAACTGGGTCAAGGTCAAATAGCATTCAAATAAAAACACCACTTCGAATAAAGTAGGTGAAAGTAGCCTATTTTCGGAGTTTTTAATCCATCGCGAAAATCGACGATTTTTCCATAGTATAGCCTTCTCCGATTGAACCGGAACTCAGTAAAAACGTTAGCTAGGACCATTTATAGTCGTTCTAGCCTATTTTCAGAATTTTTTAATCCATCGCGAAAATCGACGATTTTTCCATACTATAGCCTTCAACTTTTTTTCGACGATTTCCGCGACTTTCTCCGATTGAACCGGAACTCAGTAAAAACGTTAGCTAGGACCATTTATAGTCGTTCTAGCCTATTTTCAGAATTTTTTAATTCATCGCGAAAATCGACGATTTTTCCATACTATAGCCTTGAACTTTTTTTCGACGATTTCCTCGACTTTCTCCGATTGAAGCGGAACTAAGTAAAAACGTTAGCTAGGACCATTTATAGTCGTTCTAGCCTATTTTCGGAATTTTTTAATCCATCGCGAAAATCGACGATTTTTCAATACTATAGCCTTCAACTTTTTTTCGACGATTTCCTCGACTCTCCGATTGAAGCGGAACTAAGTAAAAACGTTAGCTAGGACCATTTATAGTCGTTCTAGCCTATTTTCGGAATTTTTTAATTCATCGCGAAAATCGACGATTTTTCCATACTATAGCCTTCAACTTTTTTTCGACGATTTCCTCGACTTTCTCCGATTGAAGCGGAACTAAGTAAAAACGTTAGCTAGGACCATTTATAGTCGTTCTAGACTATTTTCGGAATTTTTTAATTCATCGCGAAAATCGACGATTTTTCCATACTATAGCCTTCAACTTTTTTTCGACGATTTCCTCGACTTTCTCCGATTGAAGCAGAACTAAGTAAAAACGTTCGCTAAGACCATTTATAGTCGTTCTAGCCTATTTTCAGAATTTTTTAATTCATCGCGAAAATCGACGATTTTTCCATACTATAGCCTTCAACTTTTTTTCGACGATTTCCTCGACTTTCTCCGATTGAAGCGGAACTAAGTAAAAACGTTAGCTAGGACCATTTATAGTCGTTCTAGCCTATTTTCGGAATTTTTTAATCCATCGCGAAAATCGACGATTTTTCAATACTATAGCCTTCAACTTTTTTTCGACGATTTCCTCGACTCTCCGATTGAAGCGGAACTAAGTAAAAACGTTAGCTAGGACCATTTATAGTCGTTCTAGCCTATTTTCGGAATTTTTTAATTCATCGCGAAAATCGACGATTTTTCCATACTATAGCCTTCAACTTTTTTTCGACGATTTCCTCGACTTTCTCCGATTGAAGCGGAACTAAGTAAAAACGTTAGCTAGGACCATTTATAGTCGTTCTAGACTATTTTCGGAATTTTTTAATTCATCGCGAAAATCGACGATTTTTCCATACTATAGCCTTCAACTTTTTTTCGACGATTTCCTCGACTTTCTCCGATTGAAGCAGAACTAAGTAAAAACGTTCGCTAAGACCATTTATAGTCGTTCTAGCCTATTTTCAGAATTTTTTAATTCATCGCGAAAATCGACGATTTTTCCATACTATAGCCTTCAACTTTTTTTCGACGATTTCCTCGACTTTCTCCGATTGAAGCGGAACTAAGTAAAAACGTTAGCTAGGACCATTTATAGTCGTTCTAGCCTATTTTCAGAATTTTTTAATTCATCGCGAAAATCGACGATTTTTCCATACTATAGCCTTCAACTTTTTTTCGACGATTTCCTCGACTTTCTCCGATTGAAGCAGAACTAAGTAAAAACGTTAGCTAGGACCATTTATAGTCGTTCTAGCCTATTTTCAGAATTTTTTAATTCATCGCGAAAATCGACGATTTTTCCATACTATAGCCTTCAACTTTTTTTCGACGATTTCCTCGACTTTCTCCGATTGAAGCAGAACTAAGTAAAAACGTTAGCTAGGACCATTTATAGTCGTTCTAGCCTATTTTCAGAATTTTTTAATTCATCGCGAAAATCGACGATTTTTCCATACTATAGCCTTCAACTTTTTTTCGACGATTTCCTCGACTTTCTCCGATTGAAGCAGAACTAAGTAAAAACGTTAGCTAGGACCATTTATAGTCGTTCTAGCCTATTTTCAGAATTTTTTAATTCATCGCGAAAATCGACGATTTTTCCATACTATAGCCTTCAACTTTTTTTCGACGATTTCCTCGACTTTCTCCGATTGAAGCAGAACTAAGTAAAAACGTTAGCTAGGACCATTTATAGTCGTTCTAGACTATTTTCGGAATTTTTTAATTCATCGCGAAAATCGACGATTTTTCAATACTTATAGCCTTCAACTTTTTTTCGACAATTTCCTCGACTTTCTCCGATTGAAGCGGAACTAAGTAAAAACGTTAGCTAGGACCATTTATAGTCGTTCTAGCCTATTTTCGGAATTTTTTAATTCATCGCGAAAATCGACGATTTTTCCATACTATAGCCTTCAACTTTTTTTCGACGATTTCCTCGACCTTCTCCGATTGAAGCGGAACTAAGTAAAAACGTTAGCTAGGACCATTTATAGTCGTTCTAGCGTATTTTCGGAATTTTTTAATTCATCGCGAAAATCGACGATTTTTCCATACTATAGCCTTCAACTTTTTTTCGACGATTTCCTCGACTTTCTCCGATTGAAGCGGAACTAAGTAAAAACGTTAGCTAGGACCATTTATAGTCGTTCTAGCGTATTTTCGGAATTTTTTAATTCATCGCGAAAATCGACGATTTTTCCATACTATAGCCTTCAACTTTTTTTCGACGATTTCCTCGACTTTCTCCGATTGAAGCGGAACTAAGTAAAAACGTTAGCTAGGACCATTTATAGTCGTTCTAGACTATTTTCGGAATTTTTTAATTCATCGCGAAAATCGACGATTTTTCCATACTATAGCCTTCAACTTTTTTTCGACGATTTCCTCGACTTTCTCCGATTGAAGCAGAACTAAGTAAAAACGTTCGCTAAGACCATTTATAGTCGTTCTAGCCTATTTTCAGAATTTTTTAATTCATCGCGAAAATCGACGATTTTTCCATACTATAGCCTTCAACTTTTTTTCGACGATTTCCTCGACTTTCTCCGATTGAAGCAGAACTAAGTAAAAACGTTAGCTAGGACCATTTATAGTCGTTCTAGCCTATTTTCAGAATTTTTTAATTCATCGCGAAAATCGACGATTTTTCCATACTATAGCCTTCAACTTTTTTTCGACGATTTCCTCGACTTTCTCCGATTGAAGCAGAACTAAGTAAAAACGTTAGCTAGGACCATTTATAGTCGTTCTAGCCTATTTTCAGAATTTTTTAATTCATCGCGAAAATCGACGATTTTTCCATACTATAGCCTTCAACTTTTTTTCGACGATTTCCTCGACTTTCTCCGATTGAAGCAGAACTAAGTAAAAACGTTAGCTAGGACCATTTATAGTCGTTCTAGCCTATTTTCAGAATTTTTTAATTCATCGCGAAAATCGACGATTTTTCCATACTATAGCCTTCAACTTTTTTTCGACGATTTCCTCGACTTTCTCCGATTGAAGCAGAACTAAGTAAAAACGTTAGCTAGGACCATTTATAGTCGTTCTAGACTATTTTCGGAATTTTTTAATTCATCGCGAAAATCGACGATTTTTCCATACTATAGCCTTCAACTTTTTTTCGACGATTTCCTCGACTTTCTCCGATTGAAGCAGAACTAAGTAAAAACGTTAGCTAGGACCATTTATAGTCGTTCTAGCCTATTTTCAGAATTTTTTAATTCATCGCGAAAATCGACGATTTTTCCATACTATAGCCTTCAACTTTTTTTCGACGATTTCCTCGACTTTCTCCGATTGAAGCAGAACTAAGTAAAAACGTTAGCTAGGACCATTTATAGTCGTTCTAGCCTATTTTCAGAATTTTTTAATTCATCGCGAAAATCGACGATTTTTCCATACTATAGCCTTCAACTTTTTTTCGACGATTTCCTCGACTTTCTCCGATTGAAGCAGAACTAAGTAAAAACGTTAGCTAGGACCATTTATAGTCGTTCTAGCCTATTTTCAGAATTTTTTAATTCATCGCGAAAATCGACGATTTTTCCATACTATAGCCTTCAACTTTTTTTCGACGATTTCCTCGACTTTCTCCGATTGAAGCAGAACTAAGTAAAAACGTTAGCTAGGACCATTTATAGTCGTTCTAGCCTATTTTCAGAATTTTTTAATTCATCGCGAAAATCGACGATTTTTCCATACTATAGCCTTCAACTTTTTTTCGACGATTTCCTCGACTTTCTCCGATTGAAGCAGAACTAAGTAAAAACGTTAGCTAGGACCATTTATAGTCGTTCTAGCCTATTTTCAGAATTTTTTAATTCATCGCGAAAATCGACGATTTTTCCATACTATAGCCTTCAACTTTTTTTCGACGATTTCCTCGACTTTCTCCGATTGAAGCAGAACTAAGTAAAAACGTTAGCTAGGACCATTTATAGTCGTTCTAGCCTATTTTCAGAATTTTTTAATTCATCGCGAAAATCGACGATTTTTCCATACTATAGCCTTCAACTTTTTTTCGACGATTTCCTCGACTTTCTCCGATTGAAGCAGAACTAAGTAAAAACGTTAGCTAGGACCATTTATAGTCGTTCTAGCCTATTTTCAGAATTTTTTAATTCATCGCGAAAATCGACGATTTTTCCATACTATAGCCTTCAACTTTTTTTCGACGATTTCCTCGACTTTCTCCGATTGAAGCAGAACTAAGTAAAAACGTTAGCTAGGACCATTTATAGTCGTTCTAGACTATTTTCGGAATTTTTTAATTCATCGCGAAAATCGACGATTTTTCAATACTTATAGCCTTCAACTTTTTTTCGACAATTTCCTCGACTTTCTCCGATTGAAGCGGAACTAAGTAAAAACGTTAGCTAGGACCATTTATAGTCGTTCTAGCCTATTTTCGGAATTTTTTAATTCATCGCGAAAATCGACGATTTTTCCATACTATAGCCTTCAACTTTTTTTCGACGATTTCCTCGACCTTCTCCGATTGAAGCGGAACTAAGTAAAAACGTTAGCTAGGACCATTTATAGTCGTTCTAGCGTATTTTCGGAATTTTTTAATTCATCGCGAAAATCGACGATTTTTCCATACTATAGCCTTCAACTTTTTTTCGACGATTTCCTCGACTTTCTCCGATTGAAGCGGAACTAAGTAAAAACGTTAGCTAGGACCATTTATAGTCGTTCTAGCGTATTTTCGGAATTTTTTAATTCATCGCGAAAATCGACGATTTTTCCATACTATAGCCTTCAACTTTTTTTCGACGATTTCCTCGACTTTCTCCGATTGAAGCGGAACTAAGTAAAAACGTTAGCTAGGACCATTTATAGTCGTTCTAGACTATTTTCGGAATTTTTTAATTCATCGCGAAAATCGACGATTTTTCCATACTATAGCCTTCAACTTTTTTTCGACGATTTCCTCGACTTTCTCCGATTGAAGCAGAACTAAGTAAAAACGTTCGCTAAGACCATTTATAGTCGTTCTAGCCTATTTTCAGAATTTTTTAATTCATCGCGAAAATCGACGATTTTTCCATACTATAGCCTTCAACTTTTTTTCGACGATTTCCTCGACTTTCTCCGATTGAAGCAGAACTAAGTAAAAACGTTAGCTAGGACCATTTATAGTCGTTCTAGCCTATTTTCAGAATTTTTTAATTCATCGCGAAAATCGACGATTTTTCCATACTATAGCCTTCAACTTTTTTTCGACGATTTCCTCGACTTTCTCCGATTGAAGCAGAACTAAGTAAAAACGTTAGCTAGGACCATTTATAGTCGTTCTAGCCTATTTTCAGAATTTTTTAATTCATCGCGAAAATCGACGATTTTTCCATACTATAGCCTTCAACTTTTTTTCGACGATTTCCTCGACTTTCTCCGATTGAAGCAGAACTAAGTAAAAACGTTAGCTAGGACCATTTATAGTCGTTCTAGCCTATTTTCAGAATTTTTTAATTCATCGCGAAAATCGACGATTTTTCCATACTATAGCCTTCAACTTTTTTTCGACGATTTCCTCGACTTTCTCCGATTGAAGCAGAACTAAGTAAAAACGTTAGCTAGGACCATTTATAGTCGTTCTAGACTATTTTCGGAATTTTTTAATTCATCGCGAAAATCGACGATTTTTCAATACTTATAGCCTTCAACTTTTTTTCGACAATTTCCTCGACTTTCTCCGATTGAAGCGGAACTAAGTAAAAACGTTAGCTAGGACCATTTATAGTCGTTCTAGCCTATTTTCGGAATTTTTTAATTCATCGCGAAAATCGACGATTTTTCCATACTATAGCCTTCAACTTTTTTTCGACGATTTCCTCGACCTTCTCCGATTGAAGCGGAACTAAGTAAAAACGTTAGCTAGGACCATTTATAGTCGTTCTAGCGTATTTTCGGAATTTTTTAATTCATCGAGAAAATCGACGATTTTTCCATACTATAGCCTTCAACTTTTTTTCGACGATTTCCTCGACTTTCTCCGATTGAAGCGGAACTAAGTAAAAACGTTAGCTAGGACCATTTATAGTCGTTCTAGCGTATTTTCGGAATTTTTTAATTCATCGCGAAAATCGACGATTTTTCCATACTATAGCCTTCAACTTTTTTTCGACGATTTCCTCGACTTTCTCCGATTGAAGCGGAACTAAGTAAAAACGTTAGCTAGGACCATTTATAGTCGTTCTAGCCTATTTTCGGAATTTTTTAATTCATCGCGAAAATCGATGATTTTTCCATACTATAGCCTTCAACTTTTTTTCGACGATTTCCTCGACTTTCTCCGATTGAAGCGGAACTAAGTAAAAACGTTAGCTAGGACCATTTATAGTCGTTCTAGCGTATTTTCGGAATTTTTTAATTCATCGCGAAAATCGACGATTTTTCCATACTATAGCCTTCAACTTTTTTTCGACGATTTCCTCGACTTTCTCCGATTGAAGCGGAACTAAGTAAAAACGTTAGCTAGGACCATTTATAGTCGTTCTAGCCTATTTTCGGAATTTTTTAATCCATCGCGAAAATCGACGATTTTTCCATACTATAGCCTTCAACTTTTTTTCGACGATTTCCTCGACTTTCTCCGATTGAAGCGGAACTAAGTAAAAACGTTAGCTAGGACCATTTATAGTCGTTCTAGCGTATTTTCGGAATTTTTTAATTCATCGCGAAAATCGACGATTTTTCCATACTATAGCCTTCAACTTTTTTTCGACGATTTCCTCGACTTTCTCCGATTGAAGCGGAACTAAGTAAAAACGTTAGCTAGGACCATTTATAGTCGTTCTAGCCTATTTTCGGAATTTTTTAATTCATCGCGAAAATCGACGATTTTTCCATACTATAGCCTTCAACTTTTTTTCGACGATTTCCTCGACTTTCTCCGATTGAAGCGGAACTAAGTAAAAACGTTAGCTAGGACCATTTATAGTCGTTCTAGCCTATTTTCGGAATTTTTTAATTCATCGCGAAAATCGACGATTTTTCCATACTATAGCCTTCAACTTTTTTTCGACGATTTCCTCGACTTTCTCCGATTGAAGCGGAACTAAGTAAAAACGTTAGCTAGGACCATTTATAGTCGTTCTAGCCTATTTTCAGAATTTTTTAATTCATCGCGAAAATCGACGATTTTTCCATACTATAGCCTTCAACTTTTTTTCGACGATTTCCTCGACTTTCTCCGATTGAAGCAGAACTAAGTAAAAACGTTAGCTAGGACCATTTATAGTCGTTCTAGCCTATTTTCAGAATTTTTTAATTCATCGCGAAAATCGACGATTTTTCCATACTATAGCCTTCAACTTTTTTTCGACGATTTCCTCGACTTTCTCCGATTGAAGCAGAACTAAGTAAAAACGTTAGCTAGGACCATTTATAGTCGTTCTAGCCTATTTTCAGAATTTTTTAATTCATCGCGAAAATCGACGATTTTTCCATACTATATATAGCCTTCAACTTTTTTTCGACGATTTCCTCGACTTTCTCCGATTGAAGCAGAACTAAGTAAAAACGTTAGCTAGGACCATTTATAGTCGTTCTAGACTATTTTCGGAATTTTTTAATTCATCGCGAAAATCGACGATTTTTCAATACTTATAGCCTTCAACTTTTTTTCGACAATTTCCTCGACTTTCTCCGATTGAAGCGGAACTAAGTAAAAACGTTAGCTAGGACCATTTATAGTCGTTCTAGCCTATTTTCGGAATTTTTTAATTCATCGCGAAAATCGACGATTTTTCCATACTATAGCCTTCAACTTTTTTTCGACGATTTCCTCGACCTTCTCCGATTGAAGCGGAACTAAGTAAAAACGTTAGCTAGGACCATTTATAGTCGTTCTAGCGTATTTTCGGAATTTTTTAATTCATCGCGAAAGTCGACGATTTTTCCATACTATAGCCTTCAACTTTTTTTCGACGATTTCCTCGACTTTCTCCGATTGAAGCGGAACTAAGTAAAAACGTTAGCTAGGACCATTTATAGTCGTTCTAGCGTATTTTCGGAATTTTTTAATTCATCGCGAAAATCGACGATTTTTCCATACTATAGCCTTCAACTTTTTTTCGACGATTTCCTCGACTTTCTCCGATTGAAGCGGAACTAAGTAAAAACGTTAGCTAGGACCATTTATAGTCGTTCTAGCCTATTTTCGGAATTTTTTAATTCATCGCGAAAATCGATGATTTTTCCATACTATAGCCTTCAACTTTTTTTCGACGATTTCCTCGACTTTCTCCGATTGAAGCAGAACTAAGTAAAAACGTTAGCTAGGACCATTTATAGTCGTTCTAGCCTATTTTCGGAATTTTTTAATTCATCGCGAAAATCGATGATTTTTCCATACTATAGCCTTCAACTTTTTTTCGACGATTTCCTCGACTTTCTCCGATTGAAGCGGAACTAAGTAAAAACGTTAGCTAGGACCATTTATAGTCGTTCTAGCCTATTTTCGGAATTTTTTAATTCATCGCGAAAATCGATGATTTTTCCATACTATAGCCTTCAACTTTTTTTCGACGATTTCCTCGACTTTCTCCGATTGAAGCGGAACTAAGTAAAAACGTTAGCTAGGACCATTTATAGTCGTTCTAGCCTATTTTCGGAATTTTTTAATTCATCGCGAAAATCGATGATTTTTCCATACTATAGCCTTCAACTTTTTTTCGACGATTTCCTCGACTTTCTCCGATTGAAGCGGAACTAAGTAAAAACGTTAGCTAGGACCATTTATAGTCGTTCTAGCCTATTTTCGGAATTTTTTAATTCATCGCGAAAATCGACGATTTTTCCATACTATAGCCTTCAACTTTTTTTCGACGATTTCCTCGACTTTCTCCGATTGAAGCGGAACTAAGTAAAAACGTTAGCTAGGACCATTTATAGTCGTTCTAGCCTATTTTCAGAATTTTTTAATTCATCGCGAAAATCGACGATTTTTCCATACTATAGCCTACAACTTTTTTTCGACGATTTCCTCGACTTTCTCCGATTGAAGCAGAACTAAGTAAAAACGTTAGCTAGGACCATTTATAGTCGTTCTAGCCTATTTTCAGAATTTTTTAATTCATCGCGAAAATCGACGATTTTTCCATACTATAGCCTACAACTTTTTTTCGACGATTTCCTCGACTTTCTCCGATTGAAGCAGAACTAAGTAAAAACGTTAGCTAGGACCATTTATAGTCGTTCTAGCCTATTTTCAGAATTTTTTAATTCATCGCGAAAATCGACGATTTTTCCATACTATATATAGCCTTCAACTTTTTTTCGACGATTTCCTCGACTTTCTCCGATTGAAGCAGAACTAAGTAAAAACGTTAGCTAGGACCATTTATAGTCGTTCTAGACTATTTTCGGAATTTTTTAATTCATCGCGAAAATCGACGATTTTTCAATACTTATAGCCTTCAACTTTTTTTCGACAATTTCCTCGACTTTCTCCGATTGAAGCGGAACTAAGTAAAAACGTTAGCTAGGACCATTTATAGTCGTTCTAGCCTATTTTCGGAATTTTTTAATTCATCGCGAAAATCGACGATTTTTCCATACTATAGCCTTCAACTTTTTTTCGACGATTTCCTCGACCTTCTCCGATTGAAGCGGAACTAAGTAAAAACGTTAGCTAGGACCATTTATAGTCGTTCTAGCGTATTTTCGGAATTTTTTAATTCATCGCGAAAATCGACGATTTTTCCATACTATAGCCTTCAACTTTTTTTCGACGATTTCCTCGACTTTCTCCGATTGAAGCGGAACTAAGTAAAAACGTTAGCTAGGACCATTTATAGTCGTTCTAGCCTATTTTCGGAATTTTTTAATTCATCGCGAAAATCGACGATTTTTCCATACTATAGCCTTCAACTTTTTTTCGACGATTTCCTCGACTTTCTCCGATTGAAGCGGAACTAAGTAAAAACGTTAGCTAGGACCATTTATAGTCGTTCTAGCCTATTTTCGGAATTTTTTAATTCATCGCGAAAATCGACGATTTTTCCATACTATAGCCTTCAACTTTTTTTCGACGATTTCCTCGACTTTCTCCGATTGAAGCGGAACTAAGTAAAAACGTTAGCTAGGACCATTTATAGTCGTTCTAGCCTATTTTCGGAATTTTTTAATTCATCGCGAAAATCGACGATTTTTCCATACTATAGCCTTCAACTTTTTTCGACGATTTCCTCGACTTTCTCCGATTGAAGCGGAACTAAGTAAAAACGTTAGCTAGGACCATTTATAGTCGTTCTAGCGTATTTTCGGAATTTTTTAATTCATCGCGAAAATCGACGATTTTTCCATACTATAGCCTTCAACTTTTTTTCGACGATTTCCTCGACTTTCTCCGATTGAAGCGGAACTAAGTAAAAACGTTAGCTAGGACCATTTATAGTCGTTCTAGCCTATTTTCGGAATTTTTTAATTCATCGCGAAAATCGATGATTTTTCCATACTATAGCCTTCAACTTTTTTTCGACGATTTCCTCGACTTTCTCCGATTGAAGCGGAACTAAGTAAAAACGTTAGCTAGGACCATTTATAGTCGTTCTAGCCTATTTTCGGAATTTTTTAATTCATCGCGAAAATCGATGATTTTTCCATACTATAGCCTTCAACTTTTTTTCGACGATTTCCTCGACTTTCTCCGATTGAAGCGGAACTAAGTAAAAACGTTAGCTAGGACCATTTATAGTCGTTCTAGCGTATTTTCGGAATTTTTTAATTCATCGCGAAAATCGACGATTTTTCCATACTATAGCCTTCAACTTTTTTTCGACGATTTCCTCGACTTTCTCCGATTGAAGCGGAACTAAGTAAAAACGTTAGCTAGGACCATGTATAGTCGTTCTAGCCTATTTTCGGAATTTTTTAATTCATCGCGAAAATCGACGATTTTTCCATACTATAGCCTTCAACTTTTTTTCGACGATTTCCTCGACTTTCTCCGATTGAAGCGGAACTAAGTAAAAACGTTAGCTAGGACCATTTATAGTCGTTCTAGCGTATTTTCGGAATTTTTTAATTCATCGCGAAAATCGACGATTTTTCCATACTATAGCCTTCAACTTTTTTTCGACGATTTCCTCGACTTTCTCCGATTGAAGCGGAACTAAGTAAAAACGTTAGCTAGGACCATTTATAGTCGTTCTAGCCTATTTTCGGAATTTTTTAATTCATCGCGAAAATCGACGATTTTTCCATACTATAGCCTTCAACTTTTTTTCGACGATTTCCTCGACTTTCTCCGATTGAAGCGGAACTAAGTAAAAACGTTAGCTAGGACCATTTATAGTCGTTCTAGCGTATTTTCGGAATTTTTTAATTCATCGCGAAAATCGACGATTTTTCCATACTATAGCCTTCAACTTTTTTTCGACGATTTCCTCGACTTTCTCCGATTGAAGCGGAACTAAGTAAAAACGTTAGCTAGGACCATTTATAGTCGTTCTAGCGTATTTTCGGAATTTTTTAATTCATCGCGAAAATCGACGATTTTTCCATACTATAGCCTTCAACTTTTTTTCGACGATTTCCTCGACTTTCTCCGATTGAAGCGGAACTAAGTAAAAACGTTAGCTAGGACCATTTATAGTCGTTCTAGCGTATTTTCGGAATTTTTTAATTCATCGCGAAAATCGACGATTTTTCCATACTATAGCCTTCAACTTTTTTTCGACGATTTCCTAGACTTTCTCCGATTGAAGCGGAACTAAGTAAAAACGTTAGCTAGGACCATTTATAGTCGTTCTAGCGTATTTTCGGATTTTTTTAATTCATCGCGAAAATCGACGATTTTTCCATACTATAGCCTTCAACTTTTTTTCGACGATTTCCTCGACTTTCTCCGATTGAAGCGGAACTAAGTAAAAACGTTAGCTAGGACCATTTATAGTCGTTCTAGCGTATTTTCGGAATTTTTTAATTCATCGCGAAAATCGACGATTTTTCCATACTATAGCCTTCAACTTTTTTTCGACGATTTCCTCGACTTTCTCCGATTGAAGCGGAACTAAGTAAAAACGTTAGCTAGGACCATTTATAGTCGTTCTAGCCTATTTTCGGAATTTTTTAATTCATCGCGAAAATCGACGATTTTTCCATACTATAGCCTTCAACTTTTTTTCGACGATTTCCTCGACTTTCTCCGATTGAAGCGGAACTAAGTAAAAACGTTAGCTAGGACCATTTATAGTCGTTCTAGCGTATTTTCGGAATTTTTTAATTCATCGCGAAAATCGACGATTTTTCCATACTATAGCCTTCAACTTTTTTTCGACGATTTCCTCGACTTTCTCCGATTGAAGCGGAACTAAGTAAAAACGTTAGCTAGGACCATTTATAGTCGTTCTAGCGTATTTTCGGAATTTTTTAATTCATCGCGAAAATCGACGATTTTTCCATACTATAGCCTTCAACTTTTTTTCGACGATTTCCTCGACTTTCTCCGATTGAAGCGGAACTAAGTAAAAACGTTAGCTAGGACCATTTATAGTCGTTCTAGCGTATTTTCGGAATTTTTTAATTCATCGCGAAAATCGACGATTTTTCCATACTATAGCCTTCAACTTTTTTTCGACGATTTCCTCGACTTTCTCCGATTGAAGCGGAACTAAGTAAAAACGTTAGCTAGGACCATTTATAGTCGTTCTAGCGTATTTTCGGAATTTTTTAATTCATCGCGAAAATCGACGATTTTTCCATACTATAGCCTTCAACTTTTTTTCGACGATTTCCTCGACTTTCTCCGATTGAAGCGGAACTAAGTAAAAACGTTAGCTAGGACCATTTATAGTCGTTCTAGCGTATTTTCGGAATTTTTTAATTCATCGCGAAAATCGACGATTTTTCCATACTATAGCCTTCAACTTTTTTTCGACGATTTCCTCGACTTTCTCCGATTGAAGCGGAACTAAGTAAAAACGTTAGCTAGGACCATTTATAGTCGTTCTAGCCTATTTTCGGAATTTTTTAATTCATCGCGAAAATCGACGATTTTTCCATACTATAGCCTTCAACTTTTTTTCGACGATTTCCTCGACTTTCTCCGATTGAAGCGGAACTAAGTAAAAACGTTAGCTAGGACCATTTATAGTCGTTCTAGCCTATTTTCGGAATTTTTTAATTCATCGCGAAAATCGACGATTTTTCCATACTATAGCCTTCAACTTTTTTTCGACGATTTCCTCGACTTTCTCCGATTGAAGCGGAACTAAGTAAAAACGTTAGCTAGGACCATTTATAGTCGTTCTAGCCTATTTTCGGAATTTTTTAATTCATCGCGAAAATCGACGAGTTTTCCATACTATAGCCTTCAATTTTTTTTCGACGATTTCCTCGACTTTCTCCGATTGAAGCGGAACTAAGTAAAAACGTTAGCTAGGACCATTTATAGTCGTTCTAGCCTATTTTCGGAATTTTTTAATTCATCGCGAAAATCGACGATTTTTCCATACTATAGCCTTCAACTTTTTTTCGACGATTTCCTCGACTTTCTCCGATTGAAGCGGAACTAAGTAAAAACGTTAGCTAGGACCATTTATAGTCGTTCTAGCCTATTTTCGGAATTTTTTAATTCATCGCGAAAATCGACGATTTTTCCATACTATAGCCTTCAACTTTTTTTCGACGATTTCCTCGACTTTCTCCGATTGAAGCGGAACTAAGTAAAAACGTTAGCTAGGACCATTTATAGTCGTTCTAGCGTATTTTCGGAATTTTTTAATTCATCGCGAAAATCGACGATTTTTCCATACTATAGCCTTCAACTTTTTTTCGACGATTTCCTCGACTTTCTCCGATTGAAGCGGAACTAAGTAAAAACGTTAGCTAGGACCATTTATAGTCGTTCTAGACTATTTTCGGAATTTTTTAATTCATCGCGAAAATCGGCGATTTTTCCATACTATAGCCTTCAACTTTTTTTCGACGATTTCCGCGACTTTCTCCGATTGAACCGGAACTCAGTAAAAACGTTAGCTAGGACCATTTATAGTCGTTCTAGCCTATTTTCAGAATTTTTTAATTCATCGCGAAAATCGACGATTTTTCCATACTATAGCCTTCAACTTTTTTTCGACGATTTTCGCGACTTTCTCCGATTGAACCGGAACTAAGTAAAAACGTTAGCTAGGACCATTTATAGCCGTTCTAGCCTATTTTCGGAATTTTTTAATTCATCGCGAAAATCGACGATTTTTCCATACTATAGCCTTCAACTTTTTTTCGACGATTTCCTCGACTTTCTCCGATTGAAGCGGAACTAAGTAAAAACGTTAGCTAGGACCATTTATAGTCGTTCTAGCCTATTTTCGGAATTTTTTAATTCATCGCGAAAATCGACGATTTTTCCATACTATAGCCTTCAACTTTTTTTCGACGATTTCCGCGACTTTCTCCGATTGAACCGGAACTAAGTAAAAACGTTAGCTAGGACCATTTATAGTCGTTCTAGCCTATTTTCGGAATTTTTTAATTCATCGCGAAAATCGACGATTTTTCCATACTATAGCCTTCAACTTTTTTTCGACGATTTCCTCGACTTTCTCCGATTGAAGCGGAACTAAGTAAAAACGTTAGCTAGGACCATTTATAGTCGTTCTAGCCTATTTTCGGAATTTTTTAATTCATCGCGAAAATCGACGATTTTTCCATACTATAGCCTTCAACTTTTTTTCGACGATTTCCTCGACTTTCTCCGATTGAAGCGGAACTAAGTAAAAACGTTAGCTAGGACCATTTATAGTCGTTCTAGCCTATTTTCGGAATTTTTTAATTCATCGCGAAAATCGACGATTTTTCCATACTATAGCCTTCAATTTTTTTCGACGATTTCTTCGACTTTCTCCGATTGAAGCGGAACTAAGTAAAAACGTTAGCTAGGACCATTTATAGTCGTTCTAGCCTATTTTCGGAATTTTTTAATTCATCGCGAAAATCGACGATTTTTCCATACTATAGCCTTTAACTTTTTTTCGACGATTTCCTCGACTTTCTCCGATTGAAGCGGAACTAAGTAAAAACGTTAGCTAGGACCATTTATAGTCGTTCTAGCCTATTTTCGGAATTTTTTAATTCATCGCGAAAATCGACGATTTTTCCATACTATAGCCTTCAACTTTTTTTCGACGATTTCCTCGACTTTCTCCGATTGAAGCGGAACTAAGTAAAAACGTTAGCTAGGACCAGTTATAGTCGTTCTAGCCTATTTTCGGAATTTTTTAATTCATCGCGAAAATCGACGATTTTTCCATACTATAGCCTTCAACTTTTTTTCGACGATTTCCTCGACTTTCTCCGATTGAAGCGGAACTAAGTAAAAACGTTAGCTAGGACCATTTATAGTCGTTCTAGCCTATTTTCGGAATTTTTTAATTCATCGCGAAAATCGACGATTTTTCCATACTATAGCCTTCAACTTTTTTTCGACGATTTCCTCGACTTTCTCCGATTGAAGCGGAACTAAGTAAAAACGTTAGCTAGGACCATTTATAGTCGTTCTAGCCTATTTTCGGAATTTTTTAATTCATCGCGAAAATCGACGATTTTTCCATACTATAGCCTTCAACTTTTTTTCGACGATTTCCTCGACTTTCTCCGATTGAAGCGGAACTAAGTAAAAACGTTAGCTAGGACCATTTATAGTCGTTCTAGACTATTTTCGGAATTTTTTAATTCATCGCGAAAATCGACGATTTTTCCATACTATAGCCTTCAACTTTTTTTCGACGATTTCCTCGACTTTCTCCGATTGAAGCGGAACTAAGTAAAAACGTTAGCTAGGACCATTTATAGTCGTTCTAGCCTATTTTCGGAATTTTTTAATTCATCGCGAAAATCGACGATTTTTCCATACTATTGCCTTCAACTTTTTTTCGACGATTTCCTCGACTTTCTCCGATTGAAGCGGAACTAAGTAAAAACGTTAGCTAGGACCATTTATAGTCGTTCTAGCCTATTTTCAGAATTTTTTAATTCATCGCGAAAATCGACGATTTTTCCATACTATAGCCTTCAACTTTTTTTCGACGATTTCCTCGACTTTCTCCGATTGAAGCGGAACTAAGTAAAAACGTTAGCTAGGACCATTTATAGTCGTTCTAGACTATTTTCGGAATTTTTTAATTCATCGCGAAAATCGACGATTTTTCCATACTATAGCCTTCAACTTTTTTTCGACGATTTCTTCGACTTTCTCCGATTGAAGCGGAACTAAGTAAAAACGTTAGCTAGGACCATTTATAGTCGTTCTAGCCTATTTTCGGAATTTTTTAATTCATCGCGAAAATCGACGATTTTTCCATACTATAGCCTTCAACTTTTTTTCGACGATTTCCTCGACTTTCTCCGATTGAAGCGGAACTAAGTAAAAACGTTAGCTAGGACCATTTATAGTCGTTCTAGCCTATTTTCGGAATTTTTTAATTCATCGCGAAAATCGACGATTTTTCCATACTATAGCCTTCAACTTTTTTTCGACGATTTCCTCGACTTTCTCCGATTGAAGCGGAACTAAGTAAAAACGTTAGCTAAGATCATTTATAGTCGTTCTAGCCTATTTTCAGAATTTTTTAATTCATCGCGAAAATCGACGATTTTTCCATACTATAGCCTTCAACTTTTTTTCGACGATTTCCTCGACTTTCTCCGATTGAAGCGGAACTAAGTAAAAACGTTAGCTAGGACCATTTATAGTCGTTCTAGCCTATTTTCGGAATTTTTTAATTCATCGCGATAATCAACGATTTTTCCATACTATAGCCTTCAACTTTTTTTCGACGATTTCCTCGACTTTCTCCGATTGAAGCGGAACTAAGTAAAAACGTTAGCTAGGACCATTTATAGTCGTTCTAGCCTATTTTCGGAATTTTTTAATTCATCGCGAAAATCGACGATTTTTCCATACTATAGCCTTCAACTTTTTTTCGACGATTTCCTCGACTTTCTCCGATTGAAGAGGAACTAAGTAAAAACGTTAGCTAGGACCATTTATAGTCGTTCTAGCGTATTTTCGGAATTTTTTAATTCATCGCGAAAATCGACGATTTTTCCATACTATAGCCTTCAACTTTTTTTCGACGATTTCCTCGACTTTCTCCGATTGAAGCGGAACTAAGTAAAAACGTTAGCTAGGACCATTTATAGTCGTTCTAGCGTATTTTCGGAATTTTTTAATTCATCGCGAAAATCGACGATTTTTCCATACTATAGCCTTCAACTTTTTTTCGACGATTTCCTCGACTTTCTCCGATTGAAGCGGAACTAAGTAAAAACGTTAGCTAGGACCATTTATAGTCGTTCTAGCGTATTTTCGGAATTTTTTAATTCATCGCGAAAATCGACGATTTTTCCATACTATAGCCTTCAACTTTTTTTCGACGATTTCCTCGACTTTCTCCGATTGAAGCGGAACTAAGTAAAAACGTTAGCTAGGACCATTTATAGTCGTTCTAGCGTATTTTCGGAATTTTTTAATTCATCGCGAAAATCGACGATTTTTCCATACTATAGCCTTCAACTTTTTTTCGACGATTTCCTCGACTTTCTCCGATTGAAGCGGAACTAAGTAAAAACGTTAGCTAGGACCATTTATAGTCGTTCTAGCCTATTTTCGGAATTTTTAAATTCATCGCGAAAATCGACGATTTTTCCATACTATAGCCTTCAACTTTTTTTCGACGATTTCCTCGACTTTCTCCGATTGAAGCGGAACTAAGTAAAAACGTTAGCTAGGACCATTTATAGTCGTTCTAGCCTATTTTCGGAATTTTTTAATTCATCGCGAAAATCGACGATTTTTCCATACTATAGCCTTCAACTTTTTTTCGACGATTTCCTCGACTTTCTCCGATTGAAGCGGAACTAAGTAAAAACGTTAGCTAGGACCATTTATAGTCGTTCTAGCCTATTTTCGGAATTTTTTAATTCATCGCGAAAATCGACGATTTTTCCATACTATAGCCTTCAATTTTTTTCGACGATTTCCTCGACTTTCTCCGATTGAAGCGGAACTAAGTAAAAACGTTAGCTAGGACCATTTATAGTCGTTCTAGCCTATTTTCGGAATTTTTTAATTCATCGCGAAAATCGACGATTTTTCCATACTATAGCCTTCAACTTTTTTTCGACGATTTCCTCGACTTTCTCCGATTGAAGCGGAACTAAGTAAAAACGTTAGCTAGGACCATTTATAGTCGTTCTAGCCTATTTTCGGAATTTTTTAATTCATCGCGAAAATCGACGATTTTTCCATACTATAGCCTTCAACTTTTTTTCGACGATTTCCTCGACTTTCTCCGATTGAAGCGGAACTAAGTAAAAACGTTAGCTAGGACCATTTATAGTCGTTCTAGCCTATTTTCGGAATTTTTTAATTCATCGCGAAAATCTACGATTTTTCCATACTATAGCCTTCAATTTTTTTTCGACGATTTCCTCGACTTTCTCCGATTGAAGCGGAACTAAGTAAAAACGTTAGCTAGGACCATTTATAGTCGTTCTAGCGTATTTTCGGAATTTTTTAATTCATCGCGAAAATCGACGATTTTTCCATACTATAGCCTTCAACTTTTTTTCGACGATTTCCTCGACTTTCTCCGATTGAAGCGGAACTAAGTAAAAACGTTAGCTAGGACCATTTATAGTCGTTCTAGCGTATTTTCTGAATTTTTTAATTCATCGCGAAAATCGACGATTTTTCCATACTATAGCCTTCAACTTTTTTTCGACGATTTCCTCGACTTTCTCCGATTGAAGCGGAACTAAGTAAAAACGTTAGCTAGGACCATTTATAGTCGTTCTAGCCTATTTTCGGAATTTTTTAATTCATCGCGAAAATCGACGATTTTTCCATACTATAGCCTTCAACTTTTTTTCGACGATTTCCTAGACTTTCTCCGATTGAAGCGGAACTAAGTAAAAACGTTAGCTAGGACCATTTATAGTCGTTCTAGCGTATTTTCGGATTTTTTTAATTCATCGCGAAAATCGACGATTTTTCCATACTATAGCCTTCAACTTTTTTTCGACGATTTCCTCGACTTTCTCCGATTGAAGCGGAACTAAGTAAAAACGTTAGCTAGGACCATTTATAGTCGTTCTAGCGTATTTTCGGAATTTTTTAATTCATCGCGAAAATCGACGATTTTTCCATACTATAGCCTTCAACTTTTTTTCGACGATTTCCTCGACTTTCTCCGATTGAAGCGGAACTAAGTAAAAACGTTAGCTAGGACCATTTATAGTCGTTCTAGCGTATTTTCGGAATTTTTTAATTCATCGCGAAAATCGACGATTTTTCCATACTATAGCCTTCAACTTTTTTTCGACGATTTCCTCGACTTTCTCCGATTGAAGCGGAACTAAGTAAAAACGTTAGCTAGGACCATTTATAGTCGTTCTAGCCTATTTTCGGAATTTTTTAATTCATCGCGAAAATCGACGATTTTTCCATACTATAGCCTTCAACTTTTTTTCGACGATTTCCTCGACTTTCTCCGATTGAAGCGGAACTAAGTAAAAACGTTAGCTAGGACCATTTATAGTCGTTCTAGCCTATTTTCGGAATTTTTTAATTCATCGCGAAAATCGACGATTTTTCCATACTATAGCCTTCAACTTTTTTTCGACGATTTCCTCGACTTTCTCCGATTGAAGCGGAACTAAGTAAAAACGTTAGCTAGGACCATTTATAGTCGTTCTAGCCTATTTTCGGAATTTTTTAATTCATCGCGAAAATCGACGATTTTTCCATACTATAGCCTTCAATTTTTTTTCGACGATTTCCTCGACTTTTCCGATTGAATCGGAACTAAGTAAAAACGTTAGCTAGGACCATTTATAGTCGTTCTAGCCTATTTTCGGAATTTTTTAATTCATCGCGAAAATCGACGATTTTTCCATACTATAGCCTTCAACTTTTTTTCGACGATTTCCTCGACTTTCTCCGATTGAAGCGGAACTAAGTAAAAACGTTAGCTAGGACCATTTATAGTCGTTCTAGCGTATTTTCGGAATTTTTTAATTCATCGCGAAAATCGACGATTTTTCCATACTATAGCCTTCAACTTTTTTTCGACGATTTCCTCGACTTTCTCCGATTGAAGCGGAACTAAGTAAAAACGTTAGCTAGGACCATTTATAGTCGTTCTAGACTATTTTCGGAATTTTTTAATTCATCGCGAAAATCGGCGATTTTTCCATACTATAGCCTTCAACTTTTTTTCGACGATTTCCGCGACTTTCTCCGATTGAACCGGAACTCAGTAAAAACGTTAGCTAGGACCATTTATAGTCGTTCTAGCCTATTTTCAGAATTTTTTAATTCATCGCGAAAATCGGCGATTTTTCCATACTATAGCCTTCAACTTTTTTTCGACGATTTCCGCGACTTTCTCCGATTGAACCGGAACTCAGTAAAAACGTTAGCTAGGACCATTTATAGTCGTTCTAGCCTATTTTCAGAATTTTTTAATTCATCGCGAAAATCGACGATTTTTCCATACTATAGCCTTCAACTTTTTTTCGACGATTTCCTCGACTTTCTCCGATTGAAGCGGAACTAAGTAAAAACGTTAGCTAGGACCATTTATAGTCGTTCTAGCCTATTTTCGGAATTTTTTAATTCATCGCGAAAATCGACGATTTTTCCATACTATAGCCTTCAACTTTTTTTCGACGATTTCCTAGACTTTCTCCGATTGAAGCGGAACTAAGTAAAAACGTTAGCTAGGACCATTTATAGTCGTTCTAGCGTATTTTCGGATTTTTTTAATTCATCGCGAAAATCGACGATTTTTCCATACTATAGCCTTCAACTTTTTTTCGACGATTTCCTCGACTTTCTCCGATTGAAGCGGAACTAAGTAAAAACGTTAGCTAGGACCATTTATAGTCGTTCTAGCGTATTTTCGGAATTTTTTAATTCATCGCGAAAATCGACGATTTTTCCATACTATAGCCTTCAACTTTTTTTCGACGATTTCCTCGACTTTCTCCGATTGAAGCGGAACTAAGTAAAAACGTTAGCTAGGACCATTTATAGTCGTTCTAGCCTATTTTCGGAATTTTTTACTTCATCGCGAAAATCGACGATTTTTCCATACTATAGCCTTCAACTTTTTTTCGACGATTTCCTCGACTTTCTCCGATTGAAGCGGAACTAAGTAAAAACGTTAGCTAGGACCATTTATAGTCGTTCTAGACTATTTTCGGAATTTTTTAATTCATCGCGAAAATCGGCAATTTTTCCATACTATAGCCTTCAACTTTTTTTCGACGATTTCCGCGACTTTCTCCGATTGAACCGGAACTCAGTAAAAACGTTAGCTAGGACCATTTATAGTCGTTCTAGCCTATTTTCGGAATTTTTTACTTCATCGCGAAAATCGACGATTTTTCCATACTATAGCCTTCAACTTTTTTTCGACGATTTCCTCGACTTTCTCCGATTGAAGCGGAACTAAGTAAAAACGTTAGCTAGGACCATTTATAGTCGTTCTAGCCTATTTTCGGAATTTTTTAATTCATCGCGAAAATCGACGATTTTTCCATACTATAGCCTTCAACTTTTTTTCGACGATTTCCTCGACTTTCTCCGATTGAAGCGGAACTAAGTAAAAACGTTAGCTAGGACCATTTATAGTCGTTCTAGCCTATTTTCGGAATTTTTTAATTCATCGCGAAAATCGACGATTTTTCCATACTATAGCCTTCAATTTTTTTCGACGATTTCTTCGACTTTCTCCGATTGAAGCGGAACTAAGTAAAAACGTTAGCTAGGACCATTTATAGTCGTTCTAGCCTATTTTCGGAATTTTTTAATTCATCGCGAAAATCGACGATTTTTCCATACTATAGCCTTCAACTTTTTTTCGACGATTTCCTCGACTTTCTCCGATTGAAGCGGAACTAAGTAAAAACGTTAGCTAGGACCATTTATAGTCGTTCTAGCCTATTTTCGGAATTTTTTAATTCATCGCGAAAATCGACGATTTTTCCATACTATAGCCTTCAACTTTTTTTCGACGATTTCCTCGACTTTCTCCGATT
>OX371186.1:26589325-26645325 GCA_947310635.1 Leptodirus hochenwartii
GAAGCGGAACTAAGTAAAAACGTTAGCTAGGACCATTTATAGTCGTTCTAGCCTATTTTCGGAATTTTTTAATTCATCGCGAAAATCGACGATTTTTCCATACTATAGCCTTCAACTTTTTTTCGACGATTTCCTCGACTTTCTCCGATTGAAGCGGAACTAAGTAAAAACGTTAGCTAGGACCATTTATAGTCGTTCTAGCCTATTTTCGGAATTTTTTAATTCATCGCGAAAATCGACGATTTTTCCATACTATAGCCTTCAATTTTTTTCGACGATTTCTCCGACTTTCTCCGATTGAAGCGGAACTAAGTAAAAACGTTAGCTAGGACCATTTATAGTCGTTCTAGCCTATTTTCGGAATTTTTTAATTCATCGCGAAAATCGACGATTTTTCCATACTATAGCCTTCAACTTTTTTTCGACGATTTCCGCGACTTTCTCCGATTGAACCGGAACTCAGTAAAAACGTTAGCTAGGACCATTTATAGTCGTTCTAGCCTATTTTCGGAATTTTTTAATTCATCGCGAAAATCGACGATTTTTCCATACTATAGCCTTCAACTTTTTTTCGACGATTTCCGCGACTTTCTCCGATTGAACCGGAACTAAGTAAAAACGTTAGCTAGGACCATTTATAGTCGTTCTAGCCTATTTTCGGAATTTTTTAATTCATCGCGAAAATCGACGATTTTTCCATACTATAGCCTTCAACTATTTTTCGACGATTTCCTCGACTTTCTCCGATTGAAGCGGAACTAAGTAAAAACGTTAGCTAGGACCATTTATAGTCGTTCTAGACTATTTTCGGAATTTTTTAATTCATCGCGAAAATCGACGATTTTTCCATACTATAGCCTTCAACTTTTTTTCGACGATTTCCTCGACTTTCTCCGATTGAAGCGGAACTAAGTAAAAACGTTAGCTAGGACCATTTATAGTCGTTCTAGCCTATTTTCGGAATTTTTTAATTCATCGCGAAAATCGATGATTTTTCCATACTATAGCCTTCAACTTTTTTTCGACGATTTCCTCGACTTTCTCCGATTGAAGCGGAACTAAGTAAAAACGTTAGCTAGGACCATTTATAGTCGTTCTAGCCTATTTTCGGAATTTTTTAATTCATCGCGAAAATCGACGATTTTTCCATACTATAGCCATCAACTTTTTTTCGACGATTTCCTCGACTTTCTCCGATTGAAGCGGAACTAAGTAAAAACGTTAGCTAGGACCATTTATAGTCGTTCTAGACTATTTTCGGAATTTTTTAATTCATCGCGAAAATCGACGATTTTTCCATACTATAGCCTTCAACTTTTTTTCGACGATTTCCTCGACTTTCTCCGATTGAAGCGGAACTAAGTAAAAACGTTAGCTAGGACCATTTATAGTCGTTCTAGCCTATTTTCGGAATTTTTTTATTCATCGCGAAAATCGACGATTTTTCCATACTATAGCCTTCAACTTTTTTTCGACGATTTCCTCGACTTTCTCCGATTGAAGCGGAACTAAGTAAAAACGTTAGCTAGGACCATTTATAGTCGTTCTAGCCTATTTTCGGAATTTTTTAATTCATCGCGAAAATCGACGATTTTTCCATACTATAGCCTTCAATTTTTTTCGACGATTTCTTCGACTTTCTCCGATTGAAGCGGAACTAAGTAAAAACGTTAGCTAGGACCATTTATAGTCGTTCTAGCCTATTTTCGGAATTTTTTAATTCATCGCGAAAATCGACGATTTTTCCATACTATAGCCTTCAACTTTTTTTCGACGATTTCCGCGACTTTCTCCGATTGAAGCGGAACTAAGTAAAAACGTTAGCTAGGACCATTTATAGTCGTTCTAGCGTATTTTCGGATTTTTTTAATTCATCGCGAAAATCGACGATTTTTCCATACTATAGCCTTCAACTTTTTTTCGACGATTTCCTCGACTTTCTCCGATTGAAGCGGAACTAAGTAAAAACGTTAGCTAGGACCATTTATAGTCGTTCTAGCGTATTTTCGGAATTTTTTAATTCATCGCGAAAATCGACGATTTTTCCATACTATAGCCTTCAACTTTTTTTCGACGATTTCCTCGACTTTCTCCGATTGAAGCGGAACTAAGTAAAAACGTTAGCTAGGACCATTTATAGTCGTTCTAGCCTATTTTCGGAATTTTTTACTTCATCGCGAAAATCGACGATTTTTCCATACTATAGCCTTCAACTTTTTTTCGACGATTTCCGCGACTTTCTCCGATTGAACCGGAACTCAGTAAAAACGTTAGCTAGGACCATTTATAGTCGTTCTAGCCTATTTTCAGAATTTTTTAATTCATCGCGAAAATCGGCGATTTTTCCATACTATAGCCTTCAACTTTTTTTCGACGATTTCCGCGACTTTCTCCGATTGAACCGGAACTCAGTAAAAACGTTAGCTAGGACCATTTATAGTCGTTCTAGCCTATTTTCAGAATTTTTTAATTCATCGCGAAAATCGACGATTTTTCCATACTATAGCCTTCAACTTTTTTTCGACGATTTCCTCGACTTTCTCCGATTGAAGCGGAACTAAGTAAAAACGTTAGCTAGGACCATTTATAGTCGTTCTAGCCTATTTTCGGAATTTTTTAATTCATCGCGAAAATCGACGATTTTTCCATACTATAGCCTTCAACTTTTTTTCGACGATTTCCTAGACTTTCTCCGATTGAAGCGGAACTAAGTAAAAACGTTAGCTAGGACCATTTATAGTCGTTCTAGCGTATTTTCGGATTTTTTTAATTCATCGCGAAAATCGACGATTTTTCCATACTATAGCCTTCAACTTTTTTTCGACGATTTCCTCGACTTTCTCCGATTGAAGCGGAACTAAGTAAAAACGTTAGCTAGGACCATTTATAGTCGTTCTAGCGTATTTTCGGAATTTTTTAATTCATCGCGAAAATCGACGATTTTTCCATACTATAGCCTTCAACTTTTTTTCGACGATTTCCTCGACTTTCTCCGATTGAAGCGGAACTAAGTAAAAACGTTAGCTAGGACCATTTATAGTCGTTCTAGCCTATTTTCGGAATTTTTTACTTCATCGCGAAAATCGACGATTTTTCCATACTATAGCCTTCAACTTTTTTTCGACGATTTCCTCGACTTTCTCCGATTGAAGCGGAACTAAGTAAAAACGTTAGCTAGGACCATTTATAGTCGTTCTAGACTATTTTCGGAATTTTTTAATTCATCGCGAAAATCGGCAATTTTTCCATACTATAGCCTTCAACTTTTTTTCGACGATTTCCGCGACTTTCTCCGATTGAACCGGAACTCAGTAAAAACGTTAGCTAGGACCATTTATAGTCGTTCTAGCCTATTTTCGGAATTTTTTACTTCATCGCGAAAATCGACGATTTTTCCATACTATAGCCTTCAACTTTTTTTCGACGATTTCCTCGACTTTCTCCGATTGAAGCGGAACTAAGTAAAAACGTTAGCTAGGACCATTTATAGTCGTTCTAGCCTATTTTCGGAATTTTTTAATTCATCGCGAAAATCGACGATTTTTCCATACTATAGCCTTCAACTTTTTTTCGACGATTTCCTCGACTTTCTCCGATTGAAGCGGAACTAAGTAAAAACGTTAGCTAGGACCATTTATAGTCGTTCTAGCCTATTTTCGGAATTTTTTAATTCATCGCGAAAATCGACGATTTTTCCATACTATAGCCTTCAATTTTTTTCGACGATTTCTTCGACTTTCTCCGATTGAAGCGGAACTAAGTAAAAACGTTAGCTAGGACCATTTATAGTCGTTCTAGCCTATTTTCGGAATTTTTTAATTCATCGCGAAAATCGACGATTTTTCCATACTATAGCCTTCAACTTTTTTTCGACGATTTCCTCGACTTTCTCCGATTGAAGCGGAACTAAGTAAAAACGTTAGCTAGGACCATTTATAGTCGTTCTAGCCTATTTTCGGAATTTTTTAATTCATCGCGAAAATCGACGATTTTTCCATACTATAGCCTTCAACTTTTTTTCGACGATTTCCTCGACTTTCTCCGATTGAAGCGGAACTAAGTAAAAACGTTAGCTAGGACCATTTATAGTCGTTCTAGCCTATTTTCGGAATTTTTTAATTCATCGCGAAAATCGACGATTTTTCCATACTATAGCCTTCAACTTTTTTTCGACGATTTCCTCGACTTTCTCCGATTGAAGCGGAACTAAGTAAAAACGTTAGCTAGGACCATTTATAGTCGTTCTAGCCTATTTTCGGAATTTTTTAATTCATCGCGAAAATCGACGATTTTTCCATACTATAGCCTTCAATTTTTTTCGACGATTTCTCCGACTTTCTCCGATTGAAGCGGAACTAAGTAAAAACGTTAGCTAGGACCATTTATAGTCGTTCTAGCCTATTTTCGGAATTTTTTAATTCATCGCGAAAATCGACGATTTTTCCATACTATAGCCTTCAACTTTTTTTCGACGATTTCCGCGACTTTCTCCGATTGAACCGGAACTCAGTAAAAACGTTAGCTAGGACCATTTATAGTCGTTCTAGCCTATTTTCGGAATTTTTTAATTCATCGCGAAAATCGACGATTTTTCCATACTATAGCCTTCAACTTTTTTTCGACGATTTCCGCGACTTTCTCCGATTGAACCGGAACTAAGTAAAAACGTTAGCTAGGACCATTTATAGTCGTTCTAGCCTATTTTCGGAATTTTTTAATTCATCGCGAAAATCGACGATTTTTCCATACTATAGCCTTCAACTATTTTTCGACGATTTCCTCGACTTTCTCCGATTGAAGCGGAACTAAGTAAAAACGTTAGCTAGGACCATTTATAGTCGTTCTAGACTATTTTCGGAATTTTTTAATTCATCGCGAAAATCGACGATTTTTCCATACTATAGCCTTCAACTTTTTTTCGACGATTTCCTCGACTTTCTCCGATTGAAGCGGAACTAAGTAAAAACGTTAGCTAGGACCATTTATAGTCGTTCTAGCCTATTTTCGGAATTTTTTAATTCATCGCGAAAATCGATGATTTTTCCATACTATAGCCTTCAACTTTTTTTCGACGATTTCCTCGACTTTCTCCGATTGAAGCGGAACTAAGTAAAAACGTTAGCTAGGACCATTTATAGTCGTTCTAGCCTATTTTCGGAATTTTTTAATTCATCGCGAAAATCGACGATTTTTCCATACTATAGCCATCAACTTTTTTTCGACGATTTCCTCGACTTTCTCCGATTGAAGCGGAACTAAGTAAAAACGTTAGCTAGGACCATTTATAGTCGTTCTAGACTATTTTCGGAATTTTTTAATTCATCGCGAAAATCGACGATTTTTCCATACTATAGCCTTCAACTTTTTTTCGACGATTTCCTCGACTTTCTCCGATTGAAGCGGAACTAAGTAAAAACGTTAGCTAGGACCATTTATAGTCGTTCTAGCCTATTTTCGGAATTTTTTTATTCATCGCGAAAATCGACGATTTTTCCATACTATAGCCTTCAACTTTTTTTCGACGATTTCCTCGACTTTCTCCGATTGAAGCGGAACTAAGTAAAAACGTTAGCTAGGACCATTTATAGTCGTTCTAGCCTATTTTCGGAATTTTTTAATTCATCGCGAAAATCGACGATTTTTCCATACTATAGCCTTCAATTTTTTTCGACGATTTCTTCGACTTTCTCCGATTGAAGCGGAACTAAGTAAAAACGTTAGCTAGGACCATTTATAGTCGTTCTAGCCTATTTTCGGAATTTTTTAATTCATCGCGAAAATCGACGATTTTTCCATACTATAGCCTTCAACTTTTTTTCGACGATTTCCGCGACTTTCTCCGATTGAAGCGGAACTAAGTAAAAACGTTAGCTAGGACCATTTATAGTCGTTCTAGCGTATTTTCGGATTTTTTTAATTCATCGCGAAAATCGACGATTTTTCCATACTATAGCCTTCAACTTTTTTTCGACGATTTCCTCGACTTTCTCCGATTGAAGCGGAACTAAGTAAAAACGTTAGCTAGGACCATTTATAGTCGTTCTAGCGTATTTTCGGAATTTTTTAATTCATCGCGAAAATCGACGATTTTTCCATACTATAGCCTTCAACTTTTTTTCGACGATTTCCTCGACTTTCTCCGATTGAAGCGGAACTAAGTAAAAACGTTAGCTAGGACCATTTATAGTCGTTCTAGCCTATTTTCGGAATTTTTTACTTCATCGCGAAAATCGACGATTTTTCCATACTATAGCCTTCAACTTTTTTTCGACGATTTCCTCGACTTTCTCCGATTGAAGCGGAACTAAGTAAAAACGTTAGCTAGGACCATTTATAGTCGTTCTAGACTATTTTCGGAATTTTTTAATTCATCGCGAAAATCGGCAATTTTTCCATACTATAGCCTTCAACTTTTTTTCGACGATTTCCGCGACTTTCTCCGATTGAACCGGAACTCAGTAAAAACGTTAGCTAGGACCATTTATAGTCGTTCTAGCCTATTTTCGGAATTTTTTACTTCATCGCGAAAATCGACGATTTTTCCATACTATAGCCTTCAACTTTTTTTCGACGATTTCCTCGACTTTCTCCGATTGAAGCGGAACTAAGTAAAAACGTTAGCTAGGACCATTTATAGTCGTTCTAGCCTATTTTCGGAATTTTTTAATTCATCGCGAAAATCGACGATTTTTCCATACTATAGCCTTCAACTTTTTTTCGACGATTTCCTCGACTTTCTCCGATTGAAGCGGAACTAAGTAAAAACGTTAGCTAGGACCATTTATAGTCGTTCTAGCCTATTTTCGGAATTTTTTAATTCATCGCGAAAATCGACGATTTTTCCATACTATAGCCTTCAATTTTTTTCGACGATTTCTTCGACTTTCTCCGATTGAAGCGGAACTAAGTAAAAACGTTAGCTAGGACCATTTATAGTCGTTCTAGCCTATTTTCGGAATTTTTTAATTCATCGCGAAAATCGACGATTTTTCCATACTATAGCCTTCAACTTTTTTTCGACGATTTCCTCGACTTTCTCCGATTGAAGCGGAACTAAGTAAAAACGTTAGCTAGGACCATTTATAGTCGTTCTAGCCTATTTTCGGAATTTTTTAATTCATCGCGAAAATCGACGATTTTTCCATACTATAGCCTTCAACTTTTTTTCGACGATTTCCTCGACTTTCTCCGATTGAAGCGGAACTAAGTAAAAACGTTAGCTAGGACCATTTATAGTCGTTCTAGCCTATTTTCGGAATTTTTTAATTCATCGCGAAAATCGACGATTTTTCCATACTATAGCCTTCAACTTTTTTTCGACGATTTCCTCGACTTTCTCCGATTGAAGCGGAACTAAGTAAAAACGTTAGCTAGGACCATTTATAGTCGTTCTAGCCTATTTTCGGAATTTTTTAATTCATCGCGAAAATCGACGATTTTTCCATACTATAGCCTTCAATTTTTTTCGACGATTTCTCCGACTTTCTCCGATTGAAGCGGAACTAAGTAAAAACGTTAGCTAGGACCATTTATAGTCGTTCTAGCCTATTTTCGGAATTTTTTAATTCATCGCGAAAATCGACGATTTTTCCATACTATAGCCTTCAACTTTTTTTCGACGATTTCCGCGACTTTCTCCGATTGAACCGGAACTCAGTAAAAACGTTAGCTAGGACCATTTATAGTCGTTCTAGCCTATTTTCGGAATTTTTTAATTCATCGCGAAAATCGACGATTTTTCCATACTATAGCCTTCAACTTTTTTTCGACGATTTCCGCGACTTTCTCCGATTGAACCGGAACTAAGTAAAAACGTTAGCTAGGACCATTTATAGTCGTTCTAGCCTATTTTCGGAATTTTTTAATTCATCGCGAAAATCGACGATTTTTCCATACTATAGCCTTCAACTATTTTTCGACGATTTCCTCGACTTTCTCCGATTGAAGCGGAACTAAGTAAAAACGTTAGCTAGGACCATTTATAGTCGTTCTAGACTATTTTCGGAATTTTTTAATTCATCGCGAAAATCGACGATTTTTCCATACTATAGCCTTCAACTTTTTTTCGACGATTTCCTCGACTTTCTCCGATTGAAGCGGAACTAAGTAAAAACGTTAGCTAGGACCATTTATAGTCGTTCTAGCCTATTTTCGGAATTTTTTAATTCATCGCGAAAATCGATGATTTTTCCATACTATAGCCTTCAACTTTTTTTCGACGATTTCCTCGACTTTCTCCGATTGAAGCGGAACTAAGTAAAAACGTTAGCTAGGACCATTTATAGTCGTTCTAGCCTATTTTCGGAATTTTTTAATTCATCGCGAAAATCGACGATTTTTCCATACTATAGCCATCAACTTTTTTTCGACGATTTCCTCGACTTTCTCCGATTGAAGCGGAACTAAGTAAAAACGTTAGCTAGGACCATTTATAGTCGTTCTAGACTATTTTCGGAATTTTTTAATTCATCGCGAAAATCGACGATTTTTCCATACTATAGCCTTCAACTTTTTTTCGACGATTTCCTCGACTTTCTCCGATTGAAGCGGAACTAAGTAAAAACGTTAGCTAGGACCATTTATAGTCGTTCTAGCCTATTTTCGGAATTTTTTTATTCATCGCGAAAATCGACGATTTTTCCATACTATAGCCTTCAACTTTTTTTCGACGATTTCCTCGACTTTCTCCGATTGAAGCGGAACTAAGTAAAAACGTTAGCTAGGACCATTTATAGTCGTTCTAGCCTATTTTCGGAATTTTTTAATTCATCGCGAAAATCGACGATTTTTCCATACTATAGCCTTCAATTTTTTTCGACGATTTCTTCGACTTTCTCCGATTGAAGCGGAACTAAGTAAAAACGTTAGCTAGGACCATTTATAGTCGTTCTAGCCTATTTTCGGAATTTTTTAATTCATCGCGAAAATCGACGATTTTTCCATACTATAGCCTTCAACTTTTTTTCGACGATTTCTTCGACTTTCTCCGATTGAAGCGGAACTAAGTAAAAACGTTAGCTAGGACCATTTATAGTCGTTCTAGCCTATTTTCGGAATTTTTTAATTCATCGCGAAAATCGACGATTTTTCCATACTATAGCCTTCAACTTTTTTTCGACGATTTCCTCGACTTTCTCCGATTGAAGCGGAACTAAGTAAAAACGTTAGCTAGGACCATTTATAGTCGTTCTAGCCTATTTTCGGAATTTTTTAATTCATCGCGAAAATCGACGATTTTTCCATACTATAGCCTTCAACTTTTTTTCGACGATTTCCTCGACTTTCTCCGATTGAAGCGGAACTAAGTAAAAACGTTAGCTAAGATCATTTATAGTCGTTCTAGCCTATTTTCAGAATTTTTTAATTCATCGCGAAAATCGACGATTTTTCCATACTATAGCCTTCAACTTTTTTTCGACGATTTCCTCGACTTTCTCCGATTGAAGCGGAACTAAGTAAAAACGTTAGCTAGGACCATTTATAGTCGTTCTAGCCTATTTTCGGAATTTTTTAATTCATCGCGAAAATCAACGATTTTTCCATACTATAGCCTTCAACTTTTTTTCGACGATTTCCTCGACTTTCTCCGATTGAAGCGGAACTAAGTAAAAACGTTAGCTAGGACCATTTATAGTCGTTCTAGCCTATTTTCGGAATTTTTTAATTCATCGCGAAAATCGACGATTTTTCCATACTATAGCCTTCAACTTTTTTTCGACGATTTCCTCGACTTTCTCCGATTGAAGCGGAACTAAGTAAAAACGTTAGCTAGGACCATTTATAGTCGTTCTAGACTATTTTCGGAATTTTTTAATTCATCGCGAAAATCGACGATTTTTCCATACTATAGCCTTCAACTTTTTTTCGACGATTTCCTCGACTTTCTCCGATTGAAGCGGAACTAAGTAAAAACGTTAGCTAGGACCATTTATAGTCGTTCTAGCCTATTTTCGGAATTTTTTAATTCATCGCGAAAATCGATGATTTTTCCATACTATAGCCTTCAACTTTTTTTCGACGATTTCCTCGACTTTCTCCGATTGAAGCGGAACTAAGTAAAAACGTTAGCTAGGACCATTTATAGTCGTTCTAGCGTATTTTCGGAATTTTTTAATTCATCGCGAAAATCGACGATTTTTCAATACTATAGCCTTCAACTTTTTTTCGACGATTTCCTCGACTTTCTCCGATTGAAGCGGAACTAAGTAAAAACGTTAGCTAGGACCATTTATAGTCGTTCTAGCCTATTTTCGGAATTTTTTAATTCATCGCGAAAATCGACGATTTTTCCATACTATAGCCTTCAACTTTTTTTCGACGATTTCCTCGACTTTCTCCGATTGAAGCGGAACTAAGTAAAAACGTTAGCTAGGACCATTTATAGTCGTTCTAGCGTATTTTCGGAATTTTTTGATTCATCGCGAAAATCGACGATTTTTCCATACTATAGCCTTCAACTTTTTTTCGACGATTTCCTCGACTTTCTCCGATTGAAGCGGAACTAAGTAAAAACGTTAGCTAGGACCATTTATAGTCGTTCTAGCCTATTTTCGGAATTTTTTAATTCATCGCGAAAATCGACGATTTTTCCATACTATAGCCTTCAATTTTTTTTCGACGATTTCCTCGACTTTCTCCGATTGAAGCGGAACTAAGTAAAAACGTTAGCTAGGACCATTTATAGTCGTTCTAGCCTATTTTCGGAATTTTTTAATTCATCGCGAAAATCGACGATTTTTCCATACTATAGCCTTCAACTTTTTTTCGACGATTTCCTCGACTTTCTCCGATTGAAGCGGAACTAAGTAAAAACGTTAGCTAGGACCATTTATAGTCGTTCTAGCGTATTTTCGGAATTTTTTAATTCATCGCGAAAATCGACGATTTTTCCATACTATAGCCTTCAACTTTTTTTCGACGATTTCCTCGACTTTCTCCGATTGAAGCGGAACTAAGTAAAAACGTTAGCTAGGACCATTTATAGTCGTTCTAGCCTATTTTCGGAATTTTTTAATTCATCGCGAAAATCGATGATTTTTCCATACTATAGCCTTCAACTTTTTTTCGACGATTTCCTCGACTTTCTCCGATTGAAGCGGAACTAAGTAAAAACGTTAGCTAGGACCATTTATAGTCGTTCTAGACTATTTTCGGAATTTTTTAATTCATCGCGAAAATCGATGATTTTTCCATACTATAGCCTTCAACTTTTTTTCGACGATTTCCTCGACTTTCTCCGATTGAAGCGGAACTAAGTAAAAACGTTAGCTAGGACCATTTATAGTCGTTCTAGCGTATTTTCGGAATTTTTTAATTCATCGCGAAAATCGATGATTTTTCCATACTATAGCCTTCAACTTTTTTTCGACGATTTCCTCGACTTTCTCCGATTGAAGCGGAACTAAGTAAAAACGTTAGCTAGGACCATTTATAGTCGTTCTAGCGTATTTTCGGAATTTTTTAATTCATCGCGAAAATCGATGATTTTTCCATACTATAGCCTTCAACTTTTTTTCGACGATTTCCTCGACTTTCTCCGATTGAAGCGGAACTAAGTAAAAACGTTAGCTAGGACCATTTATAGTCGTTCTAGCGTATTTTCGGAATTTTTTAATTCATCGCGAAAATCGATGATTTTTCAATACTATAGCCTTCAACTTTTTTTCGACGATTTCCTCGACTTTCTCCGATTGAAGCGGAACTAAGTAAAAACGTTAGCTAGGACCATTTATAGTCGTTCTAGCCTATTTTCGGAATTTTTTAATTCATCGCGAAAATCGATGATTTTTCCATACTATAGCCTTCAACTTTTTTTCGACGATTTCCTCGACTTTCTCCGATTGAAGCGGAACTAAGTAAAAACGTTAGCTAGGACCATTTATAGTCGTTCTAGACTATTTTCGGAATTTTTTAATTCATCGCGAAAATCGATGATTTTTCCATACTATAGCCTTCAACTTTTTTTCGACGATTTCCTCGACTTTCTCCGATTGAAGCGGAACTAAGTAAAAACGTTAGCTAGGACCATTTATAGTCGTTCTAGCGTATTTTCGGAATTTTTTAATTCATCGCGAAAATCGACGATTTTTCCATACTATAGCCTTCAACTTTTTTTCGACGATTTCCTCGACTTTCTCCGATTGAAGCGGAACTAAGTAAAAACGTTAGCTAGGACCATTTATAGTCGTTCTAGCCTATTTTCGGAATTTTTTAATTCATCGCGAAAATCGACGATTTTTCCATACTATAGCCTTCAATTTTTTTTCGACGATTTCCTCGACTTTCTCCGATTGAAGCGGAACTAAGTAAAAACGTTAGCTAGGACCATTTATAGTCGTTCTAGCGTATTTTCGGAATTTTTTAATTCATCGCGAAAATCGACGATTTTTCCATACTATAGCCTTCAACTTTTTTTCGACGATTTCCTCGACTTTCTCCGATTGAAGCGGAACTAAGTAAAAACGTTAGCTAGGACCATTTATAGTCGTTCTAGCCTATTTTCGGAATTTTTTAATTCATCGCGAAAATCGATGATTTTTCCATACTATAGCCTTCAACTTTTTTTCGACGATTTCCTCGACTTTCTCCGATTGAAGCGGAACTAAGTAAAAACGTTAGCTAGGACCATTTATAGTCGTTCTAGACTATTTTCGGAATTTTTTAATTCATCGCGAAAATCGATGATTTTTCCATACTATAGCCTTCAACTTTTTTTCGACGATTTCCTCGACTTTCTCCGATTGAAGCGGAACTAAGTAAAAACGTTAGCTAGGACCATTTATAGTCGTTCTAGACTATTTTCGGAATTTTTTAATTCATCGCGAAAATCGATGATTTTTCCATACTATAGCCTTCAACTTTTTTTCGACGATTTCCTCGACTTTCTCCGATTGAAGCGGAACTAAGTAAAAACCTTAGCTAGGACCATTTATAGTCGTTCTAGCCTATTTTCGGAATTTTTTAATTCATCGCGAAAATCGACGATTTTTCCATACTATAGCCTTCAATTTTTTTTCGACGATTTCCTCGACTTTCTCCGATTGAAGCGGAACTAAGTAAAAACGTTAGCTAGGACCATTTATAGTCGTTCTAGCGTATTTTCGGAATTTTTTAATTCATCGCGAAAATCGACGATTTTTCCATACTATAGCCTTCAACTTTTTTTCGACGATTTCCTCGACTTTCTCCGATTGAAGCGGAACTAAGTAAAAACGTTAGCTAGGACCATTTATAGTCGTTCTAGACTATTTTCGGAATTTTTTAATTCATCGCGAAAATCGACGATTTTTCCATACTATAGCCTTCAACTTTTTTTCGACGATTTCCTCGACTTTCTCCGATTGAAGCGGAACTAAGTAAAAACGTTAGCTAGGACCATTTATAGTCGTTCTAGCCTATTTTCAGAATTTTTTAATTCATCGCGAAAATCGACGATTTTTCCATACTATAGCCTTGAACTTTTTTTCGACGATTTCCTCGACTTTCTCCGATTGAAGCGGAACTAAGTAAAAACGTTAGCTAGGACCATTTATAGTCGTTCTAGCGTATTTTCGGAATTTTTTAATTCATCGCGAAAATCGACGATTTTTCCATACTATAGCCTTCAACTTTTTTTCGACGATTTCCTCGACTTTCTCCGATTGAAGCGGAACTAAGTAAAAACGTTAGCTAGGACCATTTATAGTCGTTCTAGCCTATTTTCGGAATTTTTTAATTCATCGCGAAAATCGACGATTTTTCCATACTATAGCCTTCAACTTTTTTTCGACGATTTCCTCGACTTTCTCCGATTGAAGCGGAACTAAGTAAAAACGTTAGCTAGGACCATTTATAGTCGTTCTAGCCTATTTTCGGAATTTTTTAATTCATCGCGAAAATCGACGATTTTTCCATACTATAGCCTGCAACTTTTTTTCGACGATTTCCTCGACTTTCTCCGATTGAAGCGGAACTAAGTAAAAACGTTAGCTAGGACCATTTATAGTCGTTCTAGCCTATTTTCGGAATTTTTTAATTCATCGCGAAAATCGACGATTTTTCCATACTTAGCCTTCAACTTTTTTTCGACGATTTCCTCGACTTTCTCCGATTGAAGCGGAACTAAGTAAAAACGTTAGCTAAGACCATTTATAGTCGTTCTAGCCTATTTTCAGAATTTTTTAATTCATCGCGAAAATCGACGATTTTTCCATACTATAGCCTTCAACTTTTTTTCGACGATTTCCTCGACTTTCTCCGATTGAAGCGGAACTAAGTAAAAACGTTAGCTAGGACCATTTATAGTCGTTCTAGCCTATTTTCGGAATTTTTTAATTCATCGCGAAAATCGACGATTTTTCCATACTATAGCCTTCAACTTTTTTTCGACGATTTCCTCGACTTTCTCCGATTGAAGCGGAACTAAGTAAAAACGTTAGCTAGGACCATTTATAGTCGTTCTAGCGTATTTTCGGAATTTTTTAATTCATCGCGAAAATCGATGATTTTTCCATACTATAGCCTTCAACTTTTTTTCGACGATTTCCTCGACTTTCTCCGATTGAAGCGGAACTAAGTAAAAACGTTAGCTAGGACCATTTATAGTCGTTCTAGACTATTTTCGGAATTTTTTAATTCATCGCGAAAATCGACGATTTTTCCATACTATAGCCTTCAACTTTTTTTCGACGATTTCCTCGACTTTCTCCGATTGAAGCGGAACTAAGTAAAAACGTTAGCTAGGACCATTTATAGTCGTTCTAGCCTATTTTCAGAATTTTTTAATTCATCGCGAAAATCGACGATTTTTCCATACTATAGCCTTCAACTTTTTTTCGACGATTTCCTCGACTTTCTCCGATTGAAGCGGAACTAAGTAAAAACGTTAGCTAGGACCATTTATAGTCGTTCTAGCGTATTTTCGGAATTTTTTAATTCATCGCGAAAATCGACGATTTTTCCATACTATAGCCTTCAACTTTTTTTCGACGATTTCCTCGACTTTCTCCGATTGAAGCGGAACTAAGTAAAAACGTTAGCTAGGACCATTTATAGTCGTTCTAGCCTATTTTCAGAATTTTTTAATTCATCGCGAAAATCGATGATTTTTCCATACTATAGCCTTCAACTTTTTTTCGACGATTTCCTCGACTTTCTCCGATTGAAGCGGAACTAAGTAAAAACGTTAGCTAGGACCATTTATAGTCGTTCTAGACTATTTTCGGAATTTTTTAATTCATCGCGAAAATCGACGATTTTTCCATACTATAGCCTTCAACTTTTTTTCGACGATTTCCTCGACTTTCTCCGATTGAAGCGGAACTAAGTAAAAACGTTAGCTAGGACCATTTATAGTCGTTCTAGCCTATTTTCAGAATTTTTTAATTCATCGCGAAAATCGACGATTTTTCCATACTATAGCCTTGAACTTTTTTTCGACGATTTCCTCGACTTTCTCCGATTGAAGCGGAACTAAGTAAAAACGTTAGCTAGGACCATTTATAGTCGTTCTAGCGTATTTTCGGAATTTTTTAATTCATCGCGAAAATCGACGATTTTTCCATACTATAGCCTTCAACTTTTTTTCGACGATTTCCTCGACTTTCTCCGATTGAAGCGGAACTAAGTAAAAACGTTAGCTAGGACCATTTATAGTCGTTCTAGCCTATTTTCGGAATTTTTTAATTCATCGCGAAAATCGACGATTTTTCCATACTATAGCCTTCAACTTTTTTTCGACGATTTCCTCGACTTTCTCCGATTGAAGCGGAACTAAGTAAAAACGTTAGCTAGGACCATTTATAGTCGTTCTAGCCTATTTTCGGAATTTTTTAATTCATCGCGAAAATCGACGATTTTTCCATACTATAGCCTGCAACTTTTTTTCGACGATTTCCTCGACTTTCTCCGATTGAAGCGGAACTAAGTAAAAACGTTAGCTAGGACCATTTATAGTCGTTCTAGCCTATTTTCGGAATTTTTTAATTCATCGCGAAAATCGACGATTTTTCCATACTTAGCCTTCAACTTTTTTTCGACGATTTCCTCGACTTTCTCCGATTGAAGCGGAACTAAGTAAAAACGTTAGCTAAGACCATTTATAGTCGTTCTAGCCTATTTTCAGAATTTTTTAATTCATCGCGAAAATCGACGATTTTTCCATACTATAGCCTTCAACTTTTTTTCGACGATTTCCTCGACTTTCTCCGATTGAAGCGGAACTAAGTAAAAACGTTAGCTAGGACCATTTATAGTCGATCTAGCCTATTTTCGGAATTTTTTAATTCATCGCGAAAATCGACGATTTTTCCATACTATAGCCTTCAACTTTTTTTCGACGATTTCCTCGACTTTCTCCGATTGAAGCGGAACTAAGTAAAAACGTTAGCTAGGACCATTTATAGTCGTTCTAGACTATTTTCGGAATTTTTTAATTCATCGCGAAAATCGACGATTTTTCCATACTATAAGCCTTCAACTTTTTTTCGACGATTTCCTCGACTTTCTCCGATTGAAGCGGAACTAAGTAAAAACGTTAGCTAGGACCATTTATAGTCGTTCTAGCCTATTTTCGGAATTTTTTAATTCATCGCGAAAATCGACGATTTTTCCATACTATAGCCTTCAACTTTTTTTCGACGATTTCCTCGACTTTCTCCGATTGAAGCGGAACTAAGTAAAAACGTTAGCTAGGACCATTTATAGTCGTTCTAGCCTATTTTCGGAATTTTTTAATTCATCGCGAAAATCGACGATTTTTCCATACTATAAGCCTTCAACTTTTTTTCGACGATTTCCTCGACTTTCTCCGATTGAAGCGGAACTAAGTAAAAACGTTAGCTAGGACCATTTATAGTCGTTCTAGACTATTTTCGGAATTTTTTAATTCATCGCGAAAATCGACGATTTTTCCATACTATAGCCTTCAACTTTTTTTCGAAGATTTCCTCGACTTTCTCCGATTGAAGCGGAACTAAGTAAAAACGTTAGCTAGGACCATTTATAGTCGTTCTAGCCTATTTTCGGAATTTTTTAATTCATCGCGAAAATCGACGATTTTTCCATACTATAGCCTTCAACTTTTTTTCGACGATTTCCTCGACTTTCTCCGATTGAAGCGGAACTAAGTAAAAACGTTAGCTAAGACCATTTATAGTCGTTCTAGCCTATTTTCAGAATTTTTTAATTCATCGCGAAAATCGACGATTTTTCCATACTATAGCCTTCAACTTTTTTTCGACGATTTCCTCGACTTTCTCCGATTGAAGCGGAACTAAGTAAAAACGTTAGCTAGGATCATTTATAGTCGTTCTAGCCTATTTTCGGAATTTTTTAATTCATCGCGAAAATCGACGATTTTTCCATACTATAGCCTTCAACTTTTTTTCGAAGATTTCCTCGACTTTCTCCGATTGAAGCGGAACTAAGTAAAAACGTTAGCTAAGACCATTTATAGTCGTTCTAGCCTATTTTCAGAATTTTTTAATTCATCGCGAAAATCGACGATTTTTCCATACTATAGCCTTCAACTTTTTTTCGACGATTTCCTCGACTTTCTCCGATTGAAGCGGAACTAAGTAAAAACGTTAGCTAAGACCATTTATAGTCGTTCTAGCCTATTTTCGGAATTTTTTAATTCATCGCGAAAATCGACGATTTTTCCGTACTATAGCCTTCAACTTTTTTTCGACGATTTCCGCGACTTTCTCCGATTGAACCGGAACTCAATAAAAACGTTAGCTAGGACCATTTATAGTCGTTCTAGCCTATTTTCAGAATTTTTTAATTCATCGCGAAAATCGACGATTTTTCCATACTATAGCCTTCAACTTTTTTTCGACGATTTCCTCGACTTTCTCCGATTGAAGCGGAACTAAGTAAAAACGTTAGCTAGCACCATTTATAGTCGTTCTAGCCTATTTTCGGAATTTTTTAATTCATCGCGAAAATCGACGATTTTTCCATACTTAGCCTTCAACTTTTTTTCGACGATTTCCTCGACTTTCTCCGATTGAAGCGGAACTAAGTAAAAACGTTAGCTAAGACCATTTATAGTCGTTCTAGCCTATTTTCAGAATTTTTTAATTCATCGCGAAAATCGACGATTTTTCCATACTATAGCCTTCAACTTTTTTTTGACGATTTCCTCGACTTTCTCCGATTGAAGCGGAACTAAGTAAAAACGTTAGCTAGGACCATTTATAGTCGTTCTAGCCTATTTTCGGAATTTTTTAATTCATCGCGAAAATCGACGATTTTTCCATACTATAGCCTTCAACTTTTTTTCGACGATTTCCTCGACTTTCTCCGATTGAAGCGGAACTAAGTAAAAACGTTAGCTAGGACCATTTATAGTCGTTCTAGACTATTTTCGGAATTTTTTAATTCATCGCGAAAATCGACGATTTTTCCATACTATAAGCCTTCAACTTTTTTTCGACGATTTCCTCGACTTTCTCCGATTGAAGCGGAACTAAGTAAAAACGTTAGCTAGGACCATTTATAGTCGTTCTAGCCTATTTTCGGAATTTTTTAATTCATCGCGAAAATCGACGATTTTTCCGTACTATAGCCTTCAACTTTTTTTCGACGATTTCCGCGACTTTCTCCGATTGAACCGGAACTCAATAAAAACGTTAGCTAGGACCATTTATAGTCGTTCTAGCCTATTTTCAGAATTTTTTAATTCATCGCGAAAATCGACGATTTTTCCATACTATAGCCTTCAACTTTTTTTCGACGATTTCCTCGACTTTCTCCGATTGAAGCGGAACTAAGTAAAAACGTTAGCTAGCACCATTTATAGTCGTTCTAGCCTATTTTCGGAATTTTTTAATTCATCGCGAAAATCGACGATTTTTCCATACTTAGCCTTCAACTTTTTTTCGACGATTTCCTCGACTTTCTCCGATTGAAGCGGAACTAAGTAAAAACGTTAGCTAGGACCATTTATAGTCGTTCTAGCCTATTTTCGGAATTTTTTAATTCATCGCGAAAATCGACGATTTTTCCATACTATAGCCTTCAACTTTTTTTCGACGATTTCCTCGACTTTCTCCGATTGAAGCGGAACTAAGTAAAAACGTTAGCTAGGACCATTTATAGTCGTTCTAGACTATTTTCGGAATTTTTTAATTCATCGCGAAAATCGACGATTTTTCCATACTATAAGCCTTCAACTTTTTTTCGACGATTTCCTCGACTTTCTCCGATTGAAGCGGAACTAAGTAAAAACGTTAGCTAGGACCATTTATAGTCGTTCTAGCCTATTTTCGGAATTTTTTAATTCATCGCGAAAATCGACGATTTTTCCATACTATAGCCTTCAACTTTTTTTCGAAGATTTCCTCGACTTTCTCCGATTGAAGCGGAACTAAGTAAAAACGTTAGCTAAGACCATTTATAGTCGTTCTAGACTATTTTCAGAATTTTTTAATTCATCGCGAAAATCGACGATTTTTCCATACTATAAGCCTTCAACTTTTTTTCGACGATTTCCTCGACTTTCTCCGATTGAAGCGGAACTAAGTAAAAACGTTAGCTAGGACCATTTATAGTCGTTCTAGCCTATTTTCGGAATTTTTTAATTCATCGCGAAAATCGACGATTTTTCCATACTATAGCCTTCAACTTTTTTTCGACGATTTCCTCGACTTTCTCCGATTGAAGCGGAACTAAGTAAAAACGTTAGCTAAGATCATTTATAGTCGTTCTAGCCTATTTTCAGAATTTTTTAATTCATCGCGAAAATCGACGATTTTTCCATACTATAGCCTTCAACTTTTTTTCGACGATTTCCTCGACTTTCTCCGATTGAAGCGGAACTAAGTAAAAACGTTAGCTAGGACCATTTATAGTCGTTCTAGCCTATTTTCGGAATTTTTTAATTCATCGCGAAAATCAACGATTTTTCCATACTATAGCCTTCAACTTTTTTTCGACGATTTCCTCGACTTTCTCCGATTGAAGCGGAACTAAGTAAAAACGTTAGCTAGGACCATTTATAGTCGTTCTAGCCTATTTTCGGAATTTTTTAATTCATCGCGAAAATCGACGATTTTTCCATACTATAGCCTTCAACTTTTTTTCGACGATTTCCTCGACTTTTTCCGATTGAAGCGGAACTAAGTAAAAACGTTAGCTAGGACCATTTATAGTCGTTCTAGACTATTTTCGGAATTTTTTAATTCATCGCGAAAATCGACGATTTTTCCATACTATAGCCTTCAACTTTTTTTCGACGATTTCCTCGACTTTCTCCGATTGAAGCGGAACTAAGTAAAAACGTTAGCTAGGACCATTTATAGTCGTTCTAGCCTATTTTCGGAATTTTTTAATTCATCGCGAAAATCGATGATTTTTCCATACTATAGCCTTCAACTTTTTTTCGACGATTTCCTCGACTTTCTCCGATTGAAGCGGAACTAAGTAAAAACGTTAGCTAGGACCATTTATAGTCGTTCTAGCGTATTTTCGGAATTTTTTAATTCATCGCGAAAATCGACGATTTTTCAATACTATAGCCTTCAACTTTTTTTCGACGATTTCCTCGACTTTCTCCGATTGAAGCGGAACTAAGTAAAAACGTTAGCTAGGACCATTTATAGTCGTTCTAGCCTATTTTCGGAATTTTTTAATTCATCGCGAAAATCGACGATTTTTCCATACTATAGCCTTCAACTTTTTTTCGACGATTTCCTCGACTTTCTCCGATTGAAGCGGAACTAAGTAAAAACGTTAGCTAGGACCATTTATAGTCGTTCTAGCGTATTTTCGGAATTTTTTGATTCATCGCGAAAATCGACGATTTTTCCATACTATAGCCTTCAACTTTTTTTCGACGATTTCCTCGACTTTCTCCGATTGAAGCGGAACTAAGTAAAAACGTTAGCTAGGACCATTTATAGTCGTTCTAGCCTATTTTCGGAATTTTTTAATTCATCGCGAAAATCGACGATTTTTCCATACTATAGCCTTCAATTTTTTTTCGACGATTTCCTCGACTTTCTCCGATTGAAGCGGAACTAAGTAAAAACGTTAGCTAGGACCATTTATAGTCGTTCTAGCCTATTTTCGGAATTTTTTAATTCATCGCGAAAATCGACGATTTTTCCATACTATAGCCTTCAACTTTTTTTCGACGATTTCCTCGACTTTCTCCGATTGAAGCGGAACTAAGTAAAAACGTTAGCTAGGACCATTTATAGTCGTTCTAGCGTATTTTCGGAATTTTTTAATTCATCGCGAAAATCGACGATTTTTCCATACTATAGCCTTCAACTTTTTTTCGACGATTTCCTCGACTTTCTCCGATTGAAGCGGAACTAAGTAAAAACGTTAGCTAGGACCATTTATAATCGTTCTAGCCTATTTTCGGAATTTTTTAATTCATCGCGAAAATCGATGATTTTTCCATACTATAGCCTTCAACTTTTTTTCGACGATTTCCTCGACTTTCTCCGATTGAAGCGGAACTAAGTAAAAACGTTAGCTAGGACCATTTATAGTCGTTCTAGACTATTTTCGGAATTTTTTAATTCATCGCGAAAATCGATGATTTTTCCATACTATAGCCTTCAACTTTTTTTCGACGATTTCCTCGACTTTCTCCGATTGAAGCGGAACTAAGTAAAAACGTTAGCTAGGACCATTTATAGTCGTTCTAGCGTATTTTCGGAATTTTTTAATTCATCGCGAAAATCGACGATTTTTCCATACTATAGCCTTCAACTTTTTTTCGACGATTTCCTCGACTTTCTCCGATTGAAGCGGAACTAAGTAAAAACGTTAGCTAGGACCATTTATAGTCGTCCTAGCCTATTTTCGGAATTTTTTAATTCATCGCGAAAATCGACGATTTTTCCATACTATAGCCTTCAATTTTTTTTCGACGATTTCCTCGACTTTCTCCGATTGAAGCGGAACTAAGTAAAAACGTTAGCTAGGACCATTTATAGTCGTTCTAGCGTATTTTCGGAATTTTTTAATTCATCGCGAAAATCGACGATTTTTCCATACTATAGCCTTCAACTTTTTTTCGACGATTTCCTCGACTTTCTCCGATTGAAGCGGAACTAAGTAAAAACGTTAGCTAGGACCATTTATAGTCGTTCTAGCCTATTTTCGGAATTTTTTAATTCATCGCGAAAATCGATGATTTTTCCATACTATAGCCTTCAACTTTTTTTCGACGATTTCCTCGACTTTCTCCGATTGAAGCGGAACTAAGTAAAAACGTTAGCTAGGACCATTTATAGTCGTTCTAGACTATTTTCGGAATTTTTTAATTCATCGCGAAAATCGATGATTTTTCCATACTATAGCCTTCAACTTTTTTTCGACGATTTCCTCGACTTTCTCCGATTGAAGCGGAACTAAGTAAAAACCTTAGCTAGGACCATTTATAGTCGTTCTAGCCTATTTTCGGAATTTTTTAATTCATCGCGAAAATCGACGATTTTTCCATACTATAGCCTTCAATTTTTTTTCGACGATTTCCTCGACTTTCTCCGATTGAAGCGGAACTAAGTAAAAACGTTAGCTAGGACCATTTATAGTCGTTCTAGCGTATTTTCGGAATTTTTTAATTCATCGCGAAAATCGACGATTTTTCCATACTATAGCCTTCAACTTTTTTTCGACGATTTCCTCGACTTTCTCCGATTGAAGCGGAACTAAGTAAAAACGTTAGCTAGGACCATTTATAGTCGTTCTAGCCTATTTTCGGAATTTTTTAATTCATCGCGAAAATCGATGATTTTTCCATACTATAGCCTTCAACTTTTTTTCGACGATTTCCTCGACTTTCTCCGATTGAAGCGGAACTAAGTAAAAACGTTAGCTAGGACCATTTATAGTCGTTCTAGACTATTTTCGGAATTTTTTAATTCATCGCGAAAATCGATGATTTTTCCATACTATAGCCTTCAACTTTTTTTCGACGATTTCCTCGACTTTCTCCGATTGAAGCGGAACTAAGTAAAAACGTTAGCTAGGACCATTTATAGTCGTTCTAGCGTATTTTCGGAATTTTTTAATTCATCGGAAAATCGACGATTTTTCCATACTATAGCCTTCAACTTTTTTTCGACGATTTCCTCGACTTTCTCCGATTGAAGCGGAACTAAGTAAAAACGTTAGCTAGGACCATTTATAGTCGTTCTAGCCTATTTTCGGAATTTTTTAATTCATCGCGAAAATCGATGATTTTTCCATACTATAGCCTTCAACTTTTTTTCGACGATTTCCTCGACTTTCTCCGATTGAAGCGGAACTAAGTAAAAACGTTAGCTAGGACCATTTATAGTCGTTCTAGCGTATTTTTGGAATTTTTTAATTCATCGCGAAAATCGACGATTTTTCCATACTATAGCCTTCAACTTTTTTTCGACGATTTCCTCGACTTTCTCCGATTGAAGCGGAACTAAGTAAAAACGTTAGCTAGGACCATTTATAGTCGTTCTAGCCTATTTTCGGAATTTTTTAATTCATCGCGAAAATCGATGCTTTTTCCATACTATAGCCTTCAACTTTTTTTCGACGATTTCCTCGACTTTCTCCGATTGAAGCGGAACTAAGTAAAAACGTTAGCTAGGACCATTTATAGTCGTTCTAGCGTATTTTCGGAATTTTTTAATTCATCGCGAAAATCGATGATTTTTCCATACTATAGCCTTCAACTTTTTTTCGACGATTTCCTCGACTTTCTCCGATTGAAGCGGAACTAAGTAAAAACGTTAGCTAGGACCATTTATAGTCGTTCTAGCCTATTTTCAGAATTTTTTAATTCATCGCGAAAATCGATGATTTTTCCATACTATAGCCTTCAACTTTTTTTCGACGATTTCCTCGACTTTCTCCGATTGAAGCGGAACTAAGTAAAAACGTTAGCTAGGACCATTTATAGTCGTTCTAGACTATTTTCGGAATTTTTTAATTCATCGCGAAAATCGACGATTTTTCCATACTATAGCCTTCAACTTTTTTTCGACGATTTCCTCGACTTTCTCCGATTGAAGCGGAACTAAGTAAAAACGTTAGCTAGGACCATTTATAGTCGTTCTAGCCTATTTTCAGAATTTTTTAATTCATCGCGAAAATCGACGATTTTTCCATACTATAGCCTTGAACTTTTTTTCGACGATTTCCTCGACTTTCTCCGATTGAAGCGGAACTAAGTAAAAACGTTAGCTAGGACCATTTATAGTCGTTCTAGCGTATTTTCGGAATTTTTTAATTCATCGCGAAAATCGACGATTTTTCCATACTATAGCCTTCAACTTTTTTTCGACGATTTCCTCGACTTTCTCCGATTGAAGCGGAACTAAGTAAAAACGTTAGCTAGGACCATTTATAGTCGTTCTAGCCTATTTTCGGAATTTTTTAATTCATCGCGAAAATCGACGATTTTTCCATACTATAGCCTTCAACTTTTTTTCGACGATTTCCTCGACTTTCTCCGATTGAAGCGGAACTAAGTAAAAACGTTAGCTAGGACCATTTATAGTCGTTCTAGCCTATTTTCGGAATTTTTTAATTCATCGCGAAAATCGACGATTTTTCCATACTATAGCCTGCAACTTTTTTTCGACGATTTCCTCGACTTTCTCCGATTGAAGCGGAACTAAGTAAAAACGTTAGCTAGGACCATTTATAGTCGTTCTAGCCTATTTTCGGAATTTTTTAATTCATCGCGAAAATCGACGATTTTTCCATACTTAGCCTTCAACTTTTTTTCGACGATTTCCTCGACTTTCTCCGATTGAAGCGGAACTAAGTAAAAACGTTAGCTAAGACCATTTATAGTCGTTCTAGCCTATTTTCAGAATTTTTTAATTCATCGCGAAAATCGACGATTTTTCCATACTATAGCCTTCAACTTTTTTTCGACGATTTCCTCGACTTTCTCCGATTGAAGCGGAACTAAGTAAAAACGTTAGCTAGGACCATTTATAGTCGTTCTAGCCTATTTTCGGAATTTTTTAATTCATCGCGAAAATCGACGATTTTTCCATACTATAGCCTTCAACTTTTTTTCGACGATTTCCTCGACTTTCTCCGATTGAAGCGGAACTAAGTAAAAACGTTAGCTAGGACCATTTATAGTCGTTCTAGCGTATTTTCGGAATTTTTTAATTCATCGCGAAAATCGATGATTTTTCCATACTATAGCCTTCAACTTTTTTTCGACGATTTCCTCGACTTTCTCCGATTGAAGCGGAACTAAGTAAAAACGTTAGCTAGGACCATTTATAGTCGTTCTAGACTATTTTCGGAATTTTTTAATTCATCGCGAAAATCGACGATTTTTCCATACTATAGCCTTCAACTTTTTTTCGACGATTTCCTCGACTTTCTCCGATTGAAGCGGAACTAAGTAAAAACGTTAGCTAGGACCATTTATAGTCGTTCTAGCCTATTTTCAGAATTTTTTAATTCATCGCGAAAATCGACGATTTTTCCATACTATAGCCTTCAACTTTTTTTCGACGATTTCCTCGACTTTCTCCGATTGAAGCGGAACTAAGTAAAAACGTTAGCTAGGACCATTTATAGTCGTTCTAGCGTATTTTCGGAATTTTTTAATTCATCGCGAAAATCGACGATTTTTCCATACTATAGCCTTCAACTTTTTTTCGACGATTTCCTCGACTTTCTCCGATTGAAGCGGAACTAAGTAAAAACGTTAGCTAGGACCATTTATAGTCGTTCTAGCCTATTTTCAGAATTTTTTAATTCATCGCGAAAATCGATGATTTTTCCATACTATAGCCTTCAACTTTTTTTCGACGATTTCCTCGACTTTCTCCGATTGAAGCGGAACTAAGTAAAAACGTTAGCTAGGACCATTTATAGTCGTTCTAGACTATTTTCGGAATTTTTTAATTCATCGCGAAAATCGACGATTTTTCCATACTATAGCCTTCAACTTTTTTTCGACGATTTCCTCGACTTTCTCCGATTGAAGCGGAACTAAGTAAAAACGTTAGCTAGGACCATTTATAGTCGTTCTAGCCTATTTTCAGAATTTTTTAATTCATCGCGAAAATCGACGATTTTTCCATACTATAGCCTTGAACTTTTTTTCGACGATTTCCTCGACTTTCTCCGATTGAAGCGGAACTAAGTAAAAACGTTAGCTAGGACCATTTATAGTCGTTCTAGCGTATTTTCGGAATTTTTTAATTCATCGCGAAAATCGACGATTTTTCCATACTATAGCCTTCAACTTTTTTTCGACGATTTCCTCGACTTTCTCCGATTGAAGCGGAACTAAGTAAAAACGTTAGCTAGGACCATTTATAGTCGTTCTAGCCTATTTTCGGAATTTTTTAATTCATCGCGAAAATCGACGATTTTTCCATACTATAGCCTTCAACTTTTTTTCGACGATTTCCTCGACTTTCTCCGATTGAAGCGGAACTAAGTAAAAACGTTAGCTAGGACCATTTATAGTCGTTCTAGCCTATTTTCGGAATTTTTTAATTCATCGCGAAAATCGACGATTTTTCCATACTATAGCCTGCAACTTTTTTTCGACGATTTCCTCGACTTTCTCCGATTGAAGCGGAACTAAGTAAAAACGTTAGCTAGGACCATTTATAGTCGTTCTAGCCTATTTTCGGAATTTTTTAATTCATCGCGAAAATCGACGATTTTTCCATACTTAGCCTTCAACTTTTTTTCGACGATTTCCTCGACTTTCTCCGATTGAAGCGGAACTAAGTAAAAACGTTAGCTAAGACCATTTATAGTCGTTCTAGCCTATTTTCAGAATTTTTTAATTCATCGCGAAAATCGACGATTTTTCCATACTATAGCCTTCAACTTTTTTTCGACGATTTCCTCGACTTTCTCCGATTGAAGCGGAACTAAGTAAAAACGTTAGCTAGGACCATTTATAGTCGATCTAGCCTATTTTCGGAATTTTTTAATTCATCGCGAAAATCGACGATTTTTCCATACTATAGCCTTCAACTTTTTTTCGACGATTTCCTCGACTTTCTCCGATTGAAGCGGAACTAAGTAAAAACGTTAGCTAGGACCATTTATAGTCGTTCTAGACTATTTTCGGAATTTTTTAATTCATCGCGAAAATCGACGATTTTTCCATACTATAAGCCTTCAACTTTTTTTCGACGATTTCCTCGACTTTCTCCGATTGAAGCGGAACTAAGTAAAAACGTTAGCTAGGACCATTTATAGTCGTTCTAGCCTATTTTCGGAATTTTTTAATTCATCGCGAAAATCGACGATTTTTCCATACTATAGCCTTCAACTTTTTTTCGACGATTTCCTCGACTTTCTCCGATTGAAGCGGAACTAAGTAAAAACGTTAGCTAGGACCATTTATAGTCGTTCTAGCCTATTTTCGGAATTTTTTAATTCATCGCGAAAATCGACGATTTTTCCATACTATAAGCCTTCAACTTTTTTTCGACGATTTCCTCGACTTTCTCCGATTGAAGCGGAACTAAGTAAAAACGTTAGCTAGGACCATTTATAGTCGTTCTAGACTATTTTCGGAATTTTTTAATTCATCGCGAAAATCGACGATTTTTCCATACTATAGCCTTCAACTTTTTTTCGAAGATTTCCTCGACTTTCTCCGATTGAAGCGGAACTAAGTAAAAACGTTAGCTAGGACCATTTATAGTCGTTCTAGCCTATTTTCGGAATTTTTTAATTCATCGCGAAAATCGACGATTTTTCCATACTATAGCCTTCAACTTTTTTTCGACGATTTCCTCGACTTTCTCCGATTGAAGCGGAACTAAGTAAAAACGTTAGCTAAGACCATTTATAGTCGTTCTAGCCTATTTTCAGAATTTTTTAATTCATCGCGAAAATCGACGATTTTTCCATACTATAGCCTTCAACTTTTTTTCGACGATTTCCTCGACTTTCTCCGATTGAAGCGGAACTAAGTAAAAACGTTAGCTAGGATCATTTATAGTCGTTCTAGCCTATTTTCGGAATTTTTTAATTCATCGCGAAAATCGACGATTTTTCCATACTATAGCCTTCAACTTTTTTTCGACGATTTCCTCGACTTTCTCCGATTGAAGCGGAACTAAGTAAAAACGTTAGCTAGGACCATTTATAGTCGTTCTAGACTATTTTCGGAATTTTTTAATTCATCGCGAAAATCGATGATTTTTCCATACTATAGCCTTCAACTTTTTTTCGACGATTTCCTCGACTTTCTCCGATTGAAGCGGAACTAAGTAAAAACCTTAGCTAGGACCATTTATAGTCGTTCTAGCCTATTTTCGGAATTTTTTAATTCATCGCGAAAATCGACGATTTTTCCATACTATAGCCTTCAATTTTTTTTCGACGATTTCCTCGACTTTCTCCGATTGAAGCGGAACTAAGTAAAAACGTTAGCTAGGACCATTTATAGTCGTTCTAGCGTATTTTCGGAATTTTTTAATTCATCGCGAAAATCGACGATTTTTCCATACTATAGCCTTCAACTTTTTTTCGACGATTTCCTCGACTTTCTCCGATTGAAGCGGAACTAAGTAAAAACGTTAGCTAGGACCATTTATAGTCGTTCTAGCCTATTTTCGGAATTTTTTAATTCATCGCGAAAATCGATGATTTTTCCATACTATAGCCTTCAACTTTTTTTCGACGATTTCCTCGACTTTCTCCGATTGAAGCGGAACTAAGTAAAAACGTTAGCTAGGACCATTTATAGTCGTTCTAGACTATTTTCGGAATTTTTTAATTCATCGCGAAAATCGATGATTTTTCCATACTATAGCCTTCAACTTTTTTTCGACGATTTCCTCGACTTTCTCCGATTGAAGCGGAACTAAGTAAAAACGTTAGCTAGGACCATTTATAGTCGTTCTAGCGTATTTTCGGAATTTTTTAATTCATCGGAAAATCGACGATTTTTCCATACTATAGCCTTCAACTTTTTTTCGACGATTTCCTCGACTTTCTCCGATTGAAGCGGAACTAAGTAAAAACGTTAGCTAGGACCATTTATAGTCGTTCTAGCCTATTTTCGGAATTTTTTAATTCATCGCGAAAATCGATGATTTTTCCATACTATAGCCTTCAACTTTTTTTCGACGATTTCCTCGACTTTCTCCGATTGAAGCGGAACTAAGTAAAAACGTTAGCTAGGACCATTTATAGTCGTTCTAGCGTATTTTTGGAATTTTTTAATTCATCGCGAAAATCGACGATTTTTCCATACTATAGCCTTCAACTTTTTTTCGACGATTTCCTCGACTTTCTCCGATTGAAGCGGAACTAAGTAAAAACGTTAGCTAGGACCATTTATAGTCGTTCTAGCCTATTTTCGGAATTTTTTAATTCATCGCGAAAATCGATGCTTTTTCCATACTATAGCCTTCAACTTTTTTTCGACGATTTCCTCGACTTTCTCCGATTGAAGCGGAACTAAGTAAAAACGTTAGCTAGGACCATTTATAGTCGTTCTAGCGTATTTTCGGAATTTTTTAATTCATCGCGAAAATCGATGATTTTTCCATACTATAGCCTTCAACTTTTTTTCGACGATTTCCTCGACTTTCTCCGATTGAAGCGGAACTAAGTAAAAACGTTAGCTAGGACCATTTATAGTCGTTCTAGCCTATTTTCAGAATTTTTTAATTCATCGCGAAAATCGATGATTTTTCCATACTATAGCCTTCAACTTTTTTTCGACGATTTCCTCGACTTTCTCCGATTGAAGCGGAACTAAGTAAAAACGTTAGCTAGGACCATTTATAGTCGTTCTAGACTATTTTCGGAATTTTTTAATTCATCGCGAAAATCGACGATTTTTCCATACTATAGCCTTCAACTTTTTTTCGACGATTTCCTCGACTTTCTCCGATTGAAGCGGAACTAAGTAAAAACGTTAGCTAGGACCATTTATAGTCGTTCTAGCCTATTTTCAGAATTTTTTAATTCATCGCGAAAATCGACGATTTTTCCATACTATAGCCTTGAACTTTTTTTCGACGATTTCCTCGACTTTCTCCGATTGAAGCGGAACTAAGTAAAAACGTTAGCTAGGACCATTTATAGTCGTTCTAGCGTATTTTCGGAATTTTTTAATTCATCGCGAAAATCGACGATTTTTCCATACTATAGCCTTCAACTTTTTTTCGACGATTTCCTCGACTTTCTCCGATTGAAGCGGAACTAAGTAAAAACGTTAGCTAGGACCATTTATAGTCGTTCTAGCCTATTTTCGGAATTTTTTAATTCATCGCGAAAATCGACGATTTTTCCATACTATAGCCTTCAACTTTTTTTCGACGATTTCCTCGACTTTCTCCGATTGAAGCGGAACTAAGTAAAAACGTTAGCTAGGACCATTTATAGTCGTTCTAGCCTATTTTCGGAATTTTTTAATTCATCGCGAAAATCGACGATTTTTCCATACTATAGCCTGCAACTTTTTTTCGACGATTTCCTCGACTTTCTCCGATTGAAGCGGAACTAAGTAAAAACGTTAGCTAGGACCATTTATAGTCGTTCTAGCCTATTTTCGGAATTTTTTAATTCATCGCGAAAATCGACGATTTTTCCATACTTAGCCTTCAACTTTTTTTCGACGATTTCCTCGACTTTCTCCGATTGAAGCGGAACTAAGTAAAAACGTTAGCTAAGACCATTTATAGTCGTTCTAGCCTATTTTCAGAATTTTTTAATTCATCGCGAAAATCGACGATTTTTCCATACTATAGCCTTCAACTTTTTTTCGACGATTTCCTCGACTTTCTCCGATTGAAGCGGAACTAAGTAAAAACGTTAGCTAGGACCATTTATAGTCGTTCTAGCCTATTTTCGGAATTTTTTAATTCATCGCGAAAATCGACGATTTTTCCATACTATAGCCTTCAACTTTTTTTCGACGATTTCCTCGACTTTCTCCGATTGAAGCGGAACTAAGTAAAAACGTTAGCTAGGACCATTTATAGTCGTTCTAGCGTATTTTCGGAATTTTTTAATTCATCGCGAAAATCGATGATTTTTCCATACTATAGCCTTCAACTTTTTTTCGACGATTTCCTCGACTTTCTCCGATTGAAGCGGAACTAAGTAAAAACGTTAGCTAGGACCATTTATAGTCGTTCTAGACTATTTTCGGAATTTTTTAATTCATCGCGAAAATCGACGATTTTTCCATACTATAGCCTTCAACTTTTTTTCGACGATTTCCTCGACTTTCTCCGATTGAAGCGGAACTAAGTAAAAACGTTAGCTAGGACCATTTATAGTCGTTCTAGCCTATTTTCAGAATTTTTTAATTCATCGCGAAAATCGACGATTTTTCCATACTATAGCCTTCAACTTTTTTTCGACGATTTCCTCGACTTTCTCCGATTGAAGCGGAACTAAGTAAAAACGTTAGCTAGGACCATTTATAGTCGTTCTAGCGTATTTTCGGAATTTTTTAATTCATCGCGAAAATCGACGATTTTTCCATACTATAGCCTTCAACTTTTTTTCGACGATTTCCTCGACTTTCTCCGATTGAAGCGGAACTAAGTAAAAACGTTAGCTAGGACCATTTATAGTCGTTCTAGCCTATTTTCAGAATTTTTTAATTCATCGCGAAAATCGATGATTTTTCCATACTATAGCCTTCAACTTTTTTTCGACGATTTCCTCGACTTTCTCCGATTGAAGCGGAACTAAGTAAAAACGTTAGCTAGGACCATTTATAGTCGTTCTAGACTATTTTCGGAATTTTTTAATTCATCGCGAAAATCGACGATTTTTCCATACTATAGCCTTCAACTTTTTTTCGACGATTTCCTCGACTTTCTCCGATTGAAGCGGAACTAAGTAAAAACGTTAGCTAAGACCATTTATAGTCGTTCTAGCCTATTTTCAGAATTTTTTAATTCATCGCGAAAATCGACGATTTTTCCATACTATAGCCTTCAACTTTTTTTCGACGATTTCCTCGACTTTCTCCGATTGAAGCGGAACTAAGTAAAAACGTTAGCTAGGATCATTTATAGTCGTTCTAGCCTATTTTCGGAATTTTTTAATTCATCGCGAAAATCGACGATTTTTCCATACTATAGCCTTCAACTTTTTTTCGAAGATTTCCTCGACTTTCTCCGATTGAAGCGGAACTAAGTAAAAACGTTAGCTAAGACCATTTATAGTCGTTCTAGCCTATTTTCAGAATTTTTTAATTCATCGCGAAAATCGACGATTTTTCCATACTATAGCCTTCAACTTTTTTTCGACGATTTCCTCGACTTTCTCCGATTGAAGCGGAACTAAGTAAAAACGTTAGCTAAGACCATTTATAGTCGTTCTAGCCTATTTTCGGAATTTTTTAATTCATCGCGAAAATCGACGATTTTTCCGTACTATAGCCTTCAACTTTTTTTCGACGATTTCCGCGACTTTCTCCGATTGAACCGGAACTCAATAAAAACGTTAGCTAGGACCATTTATAGTCGTTCTAGCCTATTTTCAGAATTTTTTAATTCATCGCGAAAATCGACGATTTTTCCATACTATAGCCTTCAACTTTTTTTCGACGATTTCCTCGACTTTCTCCGATTGAAGCGGAACTAAGTAAAAACGTTAGCTAGCACCATTTATAGTCGTTCTAGCCTATTTTCGGAATTTTTTAATTCATCGCGAAAATCGACGATTTTTCCATACTTAGCCTTCAACTTTTTTTCGACGATTTCCTCGACTTTCTCCGATTGAAGCGGAACTAAGTAAAAACGTTAGCTAAGACCATTTATAGTCGTTCTAGCCTATTTTCAGAATTTTTTAATTCATCGCGAAAATCGACGATTTTTCCATACTATAGCCTTCAACTTTTTTTCGACGATTTCCTCGACTTTCTCCGATTGAAGCGGAACTAAGTAAAAACGTTAGCTAGGACCATTTATAGTCGTTCTAGCCTATTTTCGGAATTTTTTAATTCATCGCGAAAATCGACGATTTTTCCATACTATAGCCTTCAACTTTTTTTCGACGATTTCCTCGACTTTCTCCGATTGAAGCGGAACTAAGTAAAAACGTTAGCTAGGACCATTTATAGTCGTTCTAGACTATTTTCGGAATTTTTTAATTCATCGCGAAAATCGACGATTTTTCCATACTATAAGCCTTCAACTTTTTTTCGACGATTTCCTCGACTTTCTCCGATTGAAGCGGAACTAAGTAAAAACGTTAGCTAGGACCATTTATAGTCGTTCTAGCCTATTTTCGGAATTTTTTAATTCATCGCGAAAATCGACGATTTTTCCGTACTATAGCCTTCAACTTTTTTTCGACGATTTCCGCGACTTTCTCCGATTGAACCGGAACTCAATAAAAACGTTAGCTAGGACCATTTATAGTCGTTCTAGCCTATTTTCAGAATTTTTTAATTCATCGCGAAAATCGACGATTTTTCCATACTATAGCCTTCAACTTTTTTTCGACGATTTCCTCGACTTTCTCCGATTGAAGCGGAACTAAGTAAAAACGTTAGCTAGCACCATTTATAGTCGTTCTAGCCTATTTTCGGAATTTTTTAATTCATCGCGAAAATCGACGATTTTTCCATACTTAGCCTTCAACTTTTTTTCGACGATTTCCTCGACTTTCTCCGATTGAAGCGGAACTAAGTAAAAACGTTAGCTAGGACCATTTATAGTCGTTCTAGCCTATTTTCGGAATTTTTTAATTCATCGCGAAAATCGACGATTTTTCCATACTATAGCCTTCAACTTTTTTTCGAAGATTTCCTCGACTTTCTCCGATTGAAGCGGAACTAAGTAAAAACGTTAGCTAAGACCATTTATAGTCGTTCTAGACTATTTTCAGAATTTTTTAATTCATCGCGAAAATCGACGATTTTTCCATACTATAAGCCTTCAACTTTTTTTCGACGATTTCCTCGACTTTCTCCGATTGAAGCGGAACTAAGTAAAAACGTTAGCTAGGACCATTTATAGTCGTTCTAGCCTATTTTCGGAATTTTTTAATTCATCGCGAAAATCGACGATTTTTCCATACTATAGCCTTCAACTTTTTTTCGAAGATTTCCTCGACTTTCTCCGATTGAAGCGGAACTAAGTAAAAACGTTAGCTAAGACCATTTATAGTCGTTCTAGCCTATTTTCAGAATTTTTTAATTCATCGCGAAAATCGACGATTTTTCCATACTATAAGCCTTCAACTTTTTTTCGACGATTTCCTCGACTTTCTCCGATTGAAGCGGAACTAAGTAAAAACGTTAGCTAAGACCATTTATAGTCGTTCTAGCCTATTTTCGGAATTTTTTAATTCATCGCGAAAATCGACGATTTTTCCATACTATAGCCTTCAACTTTTTTTCGACGATTTCCTCGACTTTCTCCGATTGAAGCGGAACTAAGTAAAAACGTTAGCTAGGACCATTTATAGTCGTTCTAGCCTATTTTCGGAATTTTTTAATTCATCGCGAAAATCGACGATTTTTCCGTACTATAGCCTTCAACTTTTTTTCGACGATTTCCGCGACTTTCTCCGATTGAACCGGAACTCAATAAAAACGTTAGCTAGGACCATTTATAGTCGTTCTAGCCTATTTTCAGAATTTTTTAATTCATCGCGAAAATCGACGATTTTTCCATACTTAGCCTTCAACTTTTTTTCGACGATTTCCTCGACTTTCTCCGATTGAAGCGGAACTAAGTAAAAACGTTAGCTAGCACCATTTATAGTCGTTCTAGCCTATTTTCGGAATTTTTTAATTCATCGCGAAAATCGACGATTTTTCCATACTTAGCCTTCAACTTTTTTTCGACGATTTCCTCGACTTTCTCCGATTGAAGCGGAACTAAGTAAAAACGTTAGCTAAGACCATTTATAGTCGTTCTAGCCTATTTTCAGAATTTTTTAATTCATCGCGAAAATCGACGATTTTTCCATACTATAGCCTTCAACTTTTTTTCGACGATTTCCTCGACTTTCTCCGATTGAAGCGGAACTAAGTAAAAACGTTAGCTAGGACCATTTATAGTCGTTCTAGCCTATTTTCGGAATTTTTTAATTCATCGCGAAAATCGACGATTTTTCCATACTATAGCCTTCAACTTTTTTTCGACGATTTCCTCGACTTTCTCCGATTGAAGCGGAACTAAGTAAAAACGTTAGCTAGGACCATTTATAGTCGTTCTAGCCTATTTTCAGAATTTTTTAATTCATCGCGAAAATCGACGATTTTTCCATACTATAGCCTTGAACTTTTTTTCGACGATTTCCTCGACTTTCTCCGATTGAAGCGGAACTAAGTAAAAACGTTAGCTAGGACCATTTATAGTCGTTCTAGCGTATTTTCGGAATTTTTTAATTCATCGCGAAAATCGACGATTTTTCCATACTATAGCCTTCAACTTTTTTTCGACGATTTCCTCGACTTTCTCCGATTGAAGCGGAACTAAGTAAAAACGTTAGCTAGGACCATTTATAGTCGTTCTAGCCTATTTTCGGAATTTTTTAATTCATCGCGAAAATCGACGATTTTTCCATACTATAGCCTTCAACTTTTTTTCGACGATTTCCTCGACTTTCTCCGATTGAAGCGGAACTAAGTAAAAACGTTAGCTAGGACCATTTATAGTCGTTCTAGCCTATTTTCGGAATTTTTTAATTCATCGCGAAAATCGACGATTTTTCCATACTATAGCCTGCAACTTTTTTTCGACGATTTCCTCGACTTTCTCCGATTGAAGCGGAACTAAGTAAAAACGTTAGCTAGGACCATTTATAGTCGTTCTAGCCTATTTTCGGAATTTTTTAATTCATCGCGAAAATCGACGATTTTTCCATACTTAGCCTTCAACTTTTTTTCGACGATTTCCTCGACTTTCTCCGATTGAAGCGGAACTAAGTAAAAACGTTAGCTAAGACCATTTATAGTCGTTCTAGCCTATTTTCAGAATTTTTTAATTCATCGCGAAAATCGACGATTTTTCCATACTATAGCCTTCAACTTTTTTTCGACGATTTCCTCGACTTTCTCCGATTGAAGCGGAACTAAGTAAAAACGTTAGCTAGGACCATTTATAGTCGTTCTAGACTATTTTCGGAATTTTTTAATTCATCGCGAAAATCGACGATTTTTCCATACTATAAGCCTTCAACTTTTTTTCGACGATTTCCTCGACTTTCTCCGATTGAAGCGGAACTAAGTAAAAACGTTAGCTAGGACCATTTATAGTCGTTCTAGCCTATTTTCGGAATTTTTTAATTCATCGCGAAAATCGACGATTTTTCCATACTATAGCCTTCAACTTTTTTTCGACGATTTCCTCGACTTTCTCCGATTGAAGCGGAACTAAGTAAAAACGTTAGCTAGGACCATTTATAGTCGTTCTAGCCTATTTTCGGAATTTTTTAATTCATCGCGAAAATCGACGATTTTTCCATACTATAAGCCTTCAACTTTTTTTCGACGATTTCCTCGACTTTCTCCGATTGAAGCGGAACTAAGTAAAAACGTTAGCTAGGACCATTTATAGTCGTTCTAGACTATTTTCGGAATTTTTTAATTCATCGCGAAAATCGACGATTTTTCCATACTATAGCCTTCAACTTTTTTTCGAAGATTTCCTCGACTTTCTCCGATTGAAGCGGAACTAAGTAAAAACGTTAGCTAGGACCATTTATAGTCGTTCTAGCCTATTTTCGGAATTTTTTAATTCATCGCGAAAATCGACGATTTTTCCATACTATAAGCCTTCAACTTTTTTTCGACGATTTCCTCGACTTTCTCCGATTGAAGCGGAACTAAGTAAAAACGTTAGCTAAGACCATTTATAGTCGTTCTAGCCTATTTTCAGAATTTTTTAATTCATCGCGAAAATCGACGATTTTTCCATACTATAGCCTTCAACTTTTTTTCGAAGATTTCCTCGACTTTCTCCGATTGAAGCGGAACTAAGTAAAAACGTTAGCTAGGACCATTTATAGTCGTTCTAGCCTATTTTCGGAATTTTTTAATTCATCGCGAAAATCGACGATTTTTCCATACTATAAGCCTTCAACTTTTTTTCGACGATTTCCTCGACTTTCTCCGATTGAAGCGGAACTAAGTAAAAACGTTAGCTAAGACCATTTATAGTCGTTCTAGCCTATTTTCGGAATTTTTTAATTCATCGCGAAAATCGACGATTTTTCCATACTATAAGCCTTCAACTTTTTTTCGACGATTTCCTCGACTTTCTCCGATTGAAGCGGAACTAAGTAAAAACGTTAGCTAAGACCATTTATAGTCGTTCTAGCCTATTTTCAGAATTTTTTAATTCATCGCGAAAATCGACGATTTTTCCATACTATAGCCTTCAACTTTTTTTCGAAGATTTCCTCGACTTTCTCCGATTGAAGCGGAACTAAGTAAAAACGTTAGCTAGGACCATTTATAGTCGTTCTAGCCTATTTTCGGAATTTTTTAATTCATCGCGAAAATCGACGATTTTTCCATACTATAAGCCTTCAACTTTTTTTCGACGATTTCCTCGACTTTCTCCGATTGAAGCGGAACTAAGTAAAAACGTTAGCTAAGACCATTTATAGTCGTTCTAGCCTATTTTCAGAATTTTTTAATTCATCGCGAAAATCGACGATTTTTCCATACTATAGCCTTCAACTTTTTTTCGACGATTTCCTCGACTTTCTCCGATTGAAGCGGAACTAAGTAAAAACGTTAGCTAGGATCATTTATAGTCGTTCTAGCCTATTTTCGGAATTTTTTAATTCATCGCGAAAATCGACGATTTTTCCATACTATAGCCTTCAACTTTTTTTCGAAGATTTCCTCGACTTTCTCCGATTGAAGCGGAACTAAGTAAAAACGTTAGCTAAGACCATTTATAGTCGTTCTAGCCTATTTTCAGAATTTTTTAATTCATCGCGAAAATCGACGATTTTTCCATACTATAGCCTTCAACTTTTTTTTCGAAGATTTCCTCGACTTTCTCCGATTGAAGCGGAACTAAGTAAAAACGTTAGCTAAGACCATTTATAGTCGTTCTAGACTATTTTCAGAATTTTTTAATTCATCGCGAAAATCGACGATTTTTCCATACTATAGCCTTCAACTTTTTTTCGACGATTTCCTCGACTTTCTCCGATTGAAGCGGAACTAAGTAAAAACGTTAGCTAGGACCATTTATAGTCGTTCTAGACTATTTTCGGAATTTTTTAATTCATCGCGAAAATCGACGATTTTTCCATACTATAAGCCTTCAACTTTTTTTCGACGATTTCCTCGACTTTCTCCGATTGAAGCGGAACTAAGTAAAAACGTTAGCTAGGACCATTTATAGTCGTTCTAGCCTATTTTCGGAATTTTTTAATTCATCGCGAAAATCGACGATTTTTCCATACTATAGCCTTCAACTTTTTTTCGAAGATTTCCTCGACTTTCTCCGATTGAAGCGGAACTAAGTAAAAACGTTAGCTAAGACCATTTATAGTCGTTCTAGCCTATTTTCAGAATTTTTTAATTCATCGCGAAAATCGACGATTTTTCCATACTATAGCCTTCAACTTTTTTTCGACGATTTCCTCGACTTTCTCCGATTGAAGCGGAACTAAGTAAAAACGTTAGCTAAGACCATTTATAGTCGTTCTAGCCTATTTTCGGAATTTTTTAATTCATCGCGAAAATCGACGATTTTTCCATACTATAGCCTTCAACTTTTTTTCGACGATTTCCTCGACTTTCTCCGATTGAAGCGTAACTAAGTAAAAACGTTAGCTAGGACCATTTATAGTCGTTCTAGCCTATTTTCGGAATTTTTTAATTCATCGCGAAAATCGACGATTTTTCCGTACTATAGCCTTCAACTTTTTTTCGACGATTTCCGCGACTTTCTCCGATTGAACCGGAACTCAATAAAAACGTTAGCTAGGACCATTTATAGTCGTTCTAGCCTATTTTCAGAATTTTTTAATTCATCGCGAAAATCGACGATTTTTCCATACTATAGCCTTCAACTTTTTTTCGACGATTTCCTCGACTTTCTCCGATTGAAGCGGAACTAAGTAAAAACGTTAGCTAGCACCATTTATAGTCGTTCTAGCCTATTTTCGGAATTTTTTAATTCATCGCGAAAATCGACGATTTTTCCATACTTAGCCTTCAACTTTTTTTCGACGATTTCCTCGACTTTCTCCGATTGAAGCGGAACTAAGTAAAAACGTTAGCTAAGACCATTTATAGTCGTTCTAGCCTATTTTCAGAATTTTTTAATTCATCGCGAAAATCGACGATTTTTCCATACTATAGCCTTCAACTTTTTTTCGACGATTTCCTCGACTTTCTCCGATTGAAGCGGAACTAAGTAAAAACGTTAGCTAGGACCATTTATAGTCGTTCTAGACTATTTTCGGAATTTTTTAATTCATCGCGAAAATCGACGATTTTTCCATACTATAAGCCTTCAACTTTTTTTCGACGATTTCCTCGACTTTCTCCGATTGAAGCGGAACTAAGTAAAAACGTTAGCTAGGACCATTTATAGTCGTTCTAGCCTATTTTCGGAATTTTTTAATTCATCGCGAAAATCGACGATTTTTCCATACTATAGCCTTCAACTTTTTTTCGACGATTTCCTCGACTTTCTCCGATTGAAGCGGAACTAAGTAAAAACGTTAGCTAGGACCATTTATAGTCGTTCTAGCCTATTTTCGGAATTTTTTAATTCATCGCGAAAATCGACGATTTTTCCATACTATAAGCCTTCAACTTTTTTTCGACGATTTCCTCGACTTTCTCCGATTGAAGCGGAACTAAGTAAAAACGTTAGCTAGGACCATTTATAGTCGTTCTAGACTATTTTCGGAATTTTTTAATTCATCGCGAAAATCGACGATTTTTCCATACTATAGCCTTCAACTTTTTTTCGACGATTTCCTCGACTTTCTCCGATTGAAGCGGAACTAAGTAAAAACGTTAGCTAAGACCATTTATAGTCGTTCTAGCCTATTTTCAGAATTTTTTAATTCATCGCGAAAATCGACGATTTTTCCATACTATAGCCTTCAACTTTTTTTCGACGATTTCCTCGACTTTCTCCGATTGAAGCGGAACTAAGTAAAAACGTTAGCTAGGACCATTTATAGTCGTTCTAGCCTATTTTCGGAATTTTTTAATTCATCGCGAAAATCGACGATTTTTCCATACTATAGCCTTCAACTTTTTTTCGACGATTTCCTCGACTTTCTCCGATTGAAGCGGAACTAAGTAAAAACGTTAGCTAAGACCATTTATAGTCGTTCTAGCCTATTTTCAGAATTTTTTAATTCATCGCGAAAATCGACGATTTTTCCATACTATAGCCTTCAACTTTTTTTCGACGATTTCCTCGACTTTCTCCGATTGAAGCGGAACTAAGTAAAAACGTTAGCTAGGATCATTTATAGTCGTTCTAGCCTATTTTCGGAATTTTTTAATTCATCGCGAAAATCGACGATTTTTCCATACTATAGCCTTCAACTTTTTTTCGAAGATTTCCTCGACTTTCTCCGATTGAAGCGGAACTAAGTAAAAACGTTAGCTAAGACCATTTATAGTCGTTCTAGCCTATTTTCAGAATTTTTTAATTCATCGCGAAAATCGACGATTTTTCCATACTATAGCCTTCAACTTTTTTTCGACGATTTCCTCGACTTTCTCCGATTGAAGCGGAACTAAGTAAAAACGTTAGCTAGGACCATTTATAGTCGTTCTAGCCTATTTTCGGAATTTTTTAATTCATCGCGAAAATCGACGATTTTTCCGTACTATAGCCTTCAACTTTTTTTCGACGATTTCCGCGACTTTCTCCGATTGAACCGGAACTCAATAAAAACGTTAGCTAGGACCATTTATAGTCGTTCTAGCCTATTTTCAGAATTTTTTAATTCATCGCGAAAATCGACGATTTTTCCATACTATAGCCTTCAACTTTTTTTCGACGATTTCCTCGACTTTCGCCGATTGAAGCGGAACTAAGTAAAAACGTTAGCTAGCACCATTTATAGTCGTTCTAGCCTATTTTCGGAATTTTTTAATTCATCGCGAAAATCGACGATTTTTCCATACTTAGCCTTCAACTTTTTTTCGACGATTTCCTCGACTTTCTCCGATTGAAGCGGAACTAAGTAAAAACGTTAGCTAAGACCATTTATAGTCGTTCTAGCCTATTTTCAGAATTTTTTAATTCATCGCGAAAATCGACGATTTTTCCATACTATAGCCTTCAACTTTTTTTCGACGATTTCCTCGACTTTCTCCGATTGAAGCGGAACTAAGTAAAAACGTTAGCTAGGACCATTTATAGTCGTTCTAGCCTATTTTCGGAATTTTTTAATTCATCGCGAAAATCGACGATTTTTCCATACTATAGCCTTCAACTTTTTTTCGACGATTTCCTCGACTTTCTCCGATTGAAGCGGAACTAAGTAAAAACGTTAGCTAGGACCATTTATAGTCGTTCTAGACTATTTTCGGAATTTTTTAATTCATCGCGAAAATCGACGATTTTTCCATACTATAAGCCTTCAACTTTTTTTCGACGATTTCCTCGACTTTCTCCGATTGAAGCGGAACTAAGTAAAAACGTTAGCTAGGACCATTTATAGTCGTTCTAGCCTATTTTCGGAATTTTTTAATTCATCGCGAAAATCGACGATTTTTCCATACTATAGCCTTCAACTTTTTTTCGAAGATTTCCTCGACTTTCTCCGATTGAAGCGGAACTAAGTAAAAACGTTAGCTAAGACCATTTATAGTCGTTCTAGACTATTTTCAGAATTTTTTAATTCATCGCGAAAATCGACGATTTTTCCATACTATAGCCTTCAACTTTTTTTCGACGATTTCCTCGACTTTCTCCGATTGAAGCGGAACTAAGTAAAAACGTTAGCTAGGACCATTTATAGTCGTTCTAGACTATTTTCGGAATTTTTTAATTCATCGCGAAAATCGACGATTTTTCCATACTATAAGCCTTCAACTTTTTTTCGACGATTTCCTCGACTTTCTCCGATTGAAGCGGAACTAAGTAAAAACGTTAGCTAGGACCATTTATAGTCGTTCTAGCCTATTTTCGGAATTTTTTAATTCATCGCGAAAATCGACGATTTTTCCATACTATAGCCTTCAACTTTTTTTCGAAGATTTCCTCGACTTTCTCCGATTGAAGCGGAACTAAGTAAAAACGTTAGCTAAGACCATTTATAGTCGTTCTAGCCTATTTTCAGAATTTTTTAATTCATCGCGAAAATCGACGATTTTTCCATACTATAGCCTTCAACTTTTTTTCGACGATTTCCTCGACTTTCTCCGATTGAAGCGGAACTAAGTAAAAACGTTAGCTAAGACCATTTATAGTCGTTCTAGCCTATTTTCGGAATTTTTTAATTCATCGCGAAAATCGACGATTTTTCCATACTATAGCCTTCAACTTTTTTTCGACGATTTCCTCGACTTTCTCCGATTGAAGCGGAACTAAGTAAAAACGTTAGCTAGGACCATTTATAGTCGTTCTAGCCTATTTTCGGAATTTTTTAATTCATCGCGAAAATCGACGATTTTTCCATACTATAGCCTTCAACTTTTTTTCGAAGATTTCCTCGACTTTCTCCGATTGAAGCGGAACTAAGTAAAAACGTTAGCTAAGACCATTTATAGTCGTTCTAGCCTATTTTCAGAATTTTTTAATTCATCGCGAAAATCGACGATTTTTCCATACTATAGCCTTCAACTTTTTTTCGACGATTTCCTCGACTTTCTCCGATTGAAGCGGAACTAAGTAAAAACGTTAGCTAAGACCATTTATAGTCGTTCTAGCCTATTTTCGGAATTTTTTAATTCATCGCGAAAATCGACGATTTTTCCATACTATAGCCTTCAACTTTTTTTCGACGATTTCCTCGACTTTCTCCGATTGAAGCGGAACTAAGTAAAAACGTTAGCTAGGACCATTTATAGTCGTTCTAGCCTATTTTCGGAATTTTTTAATTCATCGCGAAAATCGACGATTTTTCCGTACTATAGCCTTCAACTTTTTTTCGACGATTTCCGCGACTTTCTCCGATTGAACCGGAACTCAATAAAAACGTTAGCTAGGACCATTTATAGTCGTTCTAGCCTATTTTCAGAATTTTTTAATTCATCGCGAAAATCGACGATTTTTCCATACTATAAGCCTTCAACTTTTTTTCGACGATTTCCTCGACTTTCTCCGATTGAAGCGGAACTAAGTAAAAACGTTAGCTAAGACCATTTATAGTCGTTCTAGCCTATTTTCAGAATTTTTTAATTCATCGCGAAAATCGACGATTTTTCCATACTATAGCCTTCAACTTTTTTTCGAAGATTTCCTCGACTTTCTCCGATTGAAGCGGAACTAAGTAAAAACGTTAGCTAGGACCATTTATAGTCGTTCTAGCCTATTTTCGGAATTTTTTAATTCATCGCGAAAATCGACGATTTTTCCATACTATAAGCCTTCAACTTTTTTTCGACGATTTCCTCGACTTTCTCCGATTGAAGCGGAACTAAGTAAAAACGTTAGCTAAGACCATTTATAGTCGTTCTAGCCTATTTTCAGAATTTTTTAATTCATCGCGAAAATCGACGATTTTTCCATACTATAGCCTTCAACTTTTTTTCGACGATTTCCTCGACTTTCTCCGATTGAAGCGGAACTAAGTAAAAACGTTAGCTAGGATCATTTATAGTCGTTCTAGCCTATTTTCGGAATTTTTTAATTCATCGCGAAAATCGACGATTTTTCCATACTATAGCCTTCAACTTTTTTTCGAAGATTTCCTCGACTTTCTCCGATTGAAGCGGAACTAAGTAAAAACGTTAGCTAAGACCATTTATAGTCGTTCTAGCCTATTTTCAGAATTTTTTAATTCATCGCGAAAATCGACGATTTTTCCATACTATAGCCTTCAACTTTTTTTTCGAAGATTTCCTCGACTTTCTCCGATTGAAGCGGAACTAAGTAAAAACGTTAGCTAAGACCATTTATAGTCGTTCTAGACTATTTTCAGAATTTTTTAATTCATCGCGAAAATCGACGATTTTTCCATACTATAGCCTTCAACTTTTTTTCGACGATTTCCTCGACTTTCTCCGATTGAAGCGGAACTAAGTAAAAACGTTAGCTAGGACCATTTATAGTCGTTCTAGACTATTTTCGGAATTTTTTAATTCATCGCGAAAATCGACGATTTTTCCATACTATAAGCCTTCAACTTTTTTTCGACGATTTCCTCGACTTTCTCCGATTGAAGCGGAACTAAGTAAAAACGTTAGCTAGGACCATTTATAGTCGTTCTAGCCTATTTTCGGAATTTTTTAATTCATCGCGAAAATCGACGATTTTTCCATACTATAGCCTTCAACTTTTTTTCGAAGATTTCCTCGACTTTCTCCGATTGAAGCGGAACTAAGTAAAAACGTTAGCTAAGACCATTTATAGTCGTTCTAGCCTATTTTCAGAATTTTTTAATTCATCGCGAAAATCGACGATTTTTCCATACTATAGCCTTCAACTTTTTTTCGACGATTTCCTCGACTTTCTCCGATTGAAGCGGAACTAAGTAAAAACGTTAGCTAAGACCATTTATAGTCGTTCTAGCCTATTTTCGGAATTTTTTAATTCATCGCGAAAATCGACGATTTTTCCATACTATAGCCTTCAACTTTTTTTCGACGATTTCCTCGACTTTCTCCGATTGAAGCGGAACTAAGTAAAAACGTTAGCTAGGACCATTTATAGTCGTTCTAGCCTATTTTCGGAATTTTTTAATTCATCGCGAAAATCGACGATTTTTCCGTACTATAGCCTTCAACTTTTTTTCGACGATTTCCGCGACTTTCTCCGATTGAACCGGAACTCAATAAAAACGTTAGCTAGGACCATTTATAGTCGTTCTAGCCTATTTTCAGAATTTTTTAATTCATCGCGAAAATCGACGATTTTTCCATACTATAGCCTTCAACTTTTTTTCGACGATTTCCTCGACTTTCTCCGATTGAAGCGGAACTAAGTAAAAACGTTAGCTAGCACCATTTATAGTCGTTCTAGCCTATTTTCGGAATTTTTTAATTCATCGCGAAAATCGACGATTTTTCCATACTTAGCCTTCAACTTTTTTTCGACGATTTCCTCGACTTTCTCCGATTGAAGCGGAACTAAGTAAAAACGTTAGCTAAGACCATTTATAGTCGTTCTAGCCTATTTTCAGAATTTTTTAATTCATCGCGAAAATCGACGATTTTTCCATACTATAGCCTTCAACTTTTTTTCGACGATTTCCTCGACTTTCTCCGATTGAAGCGGAACTAAGTAAAAACGTTAGCTAGGACCATTTATAGTCGTTCTAGACTATTTTCGGAATTTTTTAATTCATCGCGAAAATCGACGATTTTTCCATACTATAAGCCTTCAACTTTTTTTCGACGATTTCCTCGACTTTCTCCGATTGAAGCGGAACTAAGTAAAAACGTTAGCTAGGACCATTTATAGTCGTTCTAGCCTATTTTCGGAATTTTTTAATTCATCGCGAAAATCGACGATTTTTCCATACTATAGCCTTCAACTTTTTTTCGACGATTTCCTCGACTTTCTCCGATTGAAGCGGAACTAAGTAAAAACGTTAGCTAGGACCATTTATAGTCGTTCTAGCCTATTTTCGGAATTTTTTAATTCATCGCGAAAATCGACGATTTTTCCATACTATAAGCCTTCAACTTTTTTTCGACGATTTCCTCGACTTTCTCCGATTGAAGCGGAACTAAGTAAAAACGTTAGCTAGGACCATTTATAGTCGTTCTAGACTATTTTCGGAATTTTTTAATTCATCGCGAAAATCGACGATTTTTCCATACTATAGCCTTCAACTTTTTTTCGACGATTTCCTCGACTTTCTCCGATTGAAGCGGAACTAAGTAAAAACGTTAGCTAAGACCATTTATAGTCGTTCTAGCCTATTTTCAGAATTTTTTAATTCATCGCGAAAATCGACGATTTTTCCATACTATAGCCTTCAACTTTTTTTCGACGATTTCCTCGACTTTCTCCGATTGAAGCGGAACTAAGTAAAAACGTTAGCTAGGACCATTTATAGTCGTTCTAGCCTATTTTCGGAATTTTTTAATTCATCGCGAAAATCGACGATTTTTCCATACTATAGCCTTCAACTTTTTTTCGACGATTTCCTCGACTTTCTCCGATTGAAGCGGAACTAAGTAAAAACGTTAGCTAAGACCATTTATAGTCGTTCTAGCCTATTTTCAGAATTTTTTAATTCATCGCGAAAATCGACGATTTTTCCATACTATAGCCTTCAACTTTTTTTCGACGATTTCCTCGACTTTCTCCGATTGAAGCGGAACTAAGTAAAAACGTTAGCTAGGATCATTTATAGTCGTTCTAGCCTATTTTCGGAATTTTTTAATTCATCGCGAAAATCGACGATTTTTCCATACTATAGCCTTCAACTTTTTTTCGAAGATTTCCTCGACTTTCTCCGATTGAAGCGGAACTAAGTAAAAACGTTAGCTAAGACCATTTATAGTCGTTCTAGCCTATTTTCAGAATTTTTTAATTCATCGCGAAAATCGACGATTTTTCCATACTATAGCCTTCAACTTTTTTTCGACGATTTCCTCGACTTTCTCCGATTGAAGCGGAACTAAGTAAAAACGTTAGCTAGGACCATTTATAGTCGTTCTAGCCTATTTTCGGAATTTTTTAATTCATCGCGAAAATCGACGATTTTTCCGTACTATAGCCTTCAACTTTTTTTCGACGATTTCCGCGACTTTCTCCGATTGAACCGGAACTCAATAAAAACGTTAGCTAGGACCATTTATAGTCGTTCTAGCCTATTTTCAGAATTTTTTAATTCATCGCGAAAATCGACGATTTTTCCATACTATAGCCTTCAACTTTTTTTCGACGATTTCCTCGACTTTCGCCGATTGAAGCGGAACTAAGTAAAAACGTTAGCTAGCACCATTTATAGTCGTTCTAGCCTATTTTCGGAATTTTTTAATTCATCGCGAAAATCGACGATTTTTCCATACTTAGCCTTCAACTTTTTTTCGACGATTTCCTCGACTTTCTCCGATTGAAGCGGAACTAAGTAAAAACGTTAGCTAAGACCATTTATAGTCGTTCTAGCCTATTTTCAGAATTTTTTAATTCATCGCGAAAATCGACGATTTTTCCATACTATAGCCTTCAACTTTTTTTCGACGATTTCCTCGACTTTCTCCGATTGAAGCGGAACTAAGTAAAAACGTTAGCTAGGACCATTTATAGTCGTTCTAGCCTATTTTCGGAATTTTTTAATTCATCGCGAAAATCGACGATTTTTCCATACTATAGCCTTCAACTTTTTTTCGACGATTTCCTCGACTTTCTCCGATTGAAGCGGAACTAAGTAAAAACGTTAGCTAGGACCATTTATAGTCGTTCTAGACTATTTTCGGAATTTTTTAATTCATCGCGAAAATCGACGATTTTTCCATACTATAAGCCTTCAACTTTTTTTCGACGATTTCCTCGACTTTCTCCGATTGAAGCGGAACTAAGTAAAAACGTTAGCTAGGACCATTTATAGTCGTTCTAGCCTATTTTCGGAATTTTTTAATTCATCGCGAAAATCGACGATTTTTCCATACTATAGCCTTCAACTTTTTTTCGAAGATTTCCTCGACTTTCTCCGATTGAAGCGGAACTAAGTAAAAACGTTAGCTAAGACCATTTATAGTCGTTCTAGACTATTTTCAGAATTTTTTAATTCATCGCGAAAATCGACGATTTTTCCATACTATAGCCTTCAACTTTTTTTCGACGATTTCCTCGACTTTCTCCGATTGAAGCGGAACTAAGTAAAAACGTTAGCTAGGACCATTTATAGTCGTTCTAGACTATTTTCGGAATTTTTTAATTCATCGCGAAAATCGACGATTTTTCCATACTATAAGCCTTCAACTTTTTTTCGACGATTTCCTCGACTTTCTCCGATTGAAGCGGAACTAAGTAAAAACGTTAGCTAGGACCATTTATAGTCGTTCTAGCCTATTTTCGGAATTTTTTAATTCATCGCGAAAATCGACGATTTTTCCATACTATAGCCTTCAACTTTTTTTCGAAGATTTCCTCGACTTTCTCCGATTGAAGCGGAACTAAGTAAAAACGTTAGCTAAGACCATTTATAGTCGTTCTAGCCTATTTTCAGAATTTTTTAATTCATCGCGAAAATCGACGATTTTTCCATACTATAGCCTTCAACTTTTTTTCGACGATTTCCTCGACTTTCTCCGATTGAAGCGGAACTAAGTAAAAACGTTAGCTAAGACCATTTATAGTCGTTCTAGCCTATTTTCGGAATTTTTTAATTCATCGCGAAAATCGACGATTTTTCCATACTATAGCCTTCAACTTTTTTTCGACGATTTCCTCGACTTTCTCCGATTGAAGCGGAACTAAGTAAAAACGTTAGCTAGGACCATTTATAGTCGTTCTAGCCTATTTTCGGAATTTTTTAATTCATCGCGAAAATCGACGATTTTTCCGTACTATAGCCTTCAACTTTTTTTCGACGATTTCCGCGACTTTCTCCGATTGAACCGGAACTCAATAAAAACGTTAGCTAGGACCATTTATAGTCGTTCTAGCCTATTTTCAGAATTTTTTAATTCATCGCGAAAATCGACGATTTTTCCATACTATAGCCTTCAACTTTTTTTCGACGATTTCCTCGACTTTCTCCGATTGAAGCGGAACTAAGTAAAAACGTTAGCTAGCACCATTTATAGTCGTTCTAGCCTATTTTCGGAATTTTTTAATTCATCGCGAAAATCGACGATTTTTCCATACTTAGCCTTCAACTTTTTTTCGACGATTTCCTCGACTTTCTCCGATTGAAGCGGAACTAAGTAAAAACGTTAGCTAAGACCATTTATAGTCGTTCTAGCCTATTTTCAGAATTTTTTAATTCATCGCGAAAATCGACGATTTTTCCATACTATAGCCTTCAACTTTTTTTCGACGATTTCCTCGACTTTCTCCGATTGAAGCGGAACTAAGTAAAAACGTTAGCTAGGACCATTTATAGTCGTTCTAGACTATTTTCGGAATTTTTTAATTCATCGCGAAAATCGACGATTTTTCCATACTATAAGCCTTCAACTTTTTTTCGACGATTTCCTCGACTTTCTCCGATTGAAGCGGAACTAAGTAAAAACGTTAGCTAGGACCATTTATAGTCGTTCTAGCCTATTTTCGGAATTTTTTAATTCATCGCGAAAATCGACGATTTTTCCATACTATAGCCTTCAACTTTTTTTCGACGATTTCCTCGACTTTCTCCGATTGAAGCGGAACTAAGTAAAAACGTTAGCTAGGACCATTTATAGTCGTTCTAGCCTATTTTCGGAATTTTTTAATTCATCGCGAAAATCGACGATTTTTCCATACTATAAGCCTTCAACTTTTTTTCGACGATTTCCTCGACTTTCTCCGATTGAAGCGGAACTAAGTAAAAACGTTAGCTAGGACCATTTATAGTCGTTCTAGACTATTTTCGGAATTTTTTAATTCATCGCGAAAATCGACGATTTTTCCATACTATAGCCTTCAACTTTTTTTCGAAGATTTCCTCGACTTTCTCCGATTGAAGCGGAACTAAGTAAAAACGTTAGCTAGGACCATTTATAGTCGTTCTAGCCTATTTTCGGAATTTTTTAATTCATCGCGAAAATCGACGATTTTTCCATACTATAGCCTGCAACTTTTTTTCGACGATTTCCTCGACTTTCTCCGATTGAAGCGGAACTAAGTAAAAACGTTAGCTAGGACCATTTATAGTCGTTCTAGACTATTTTCGGAATTTTTTAATTCATCGCGAAAATCGACGATTTTTCCATACTATAGCCTTCAACTTTTTTTCGACGATTTCCTCGACTTTCTCCGATTGAAGCAGAACTAAGTAAAAACGTTAGCTAAGACCATTTATAGTCGTTCTAGCCTATTTTCAGAATTTTTTAATTCATCGCGAAAATCGACGATTTTTCCATACTATAGCCTTCAACTTTTTTTCGACGATTTCCTCGACTTTCTCCGATTGAAGCGGAACTAAGTAAAAACGTTAGCTAGCACCATTTATAGTCGTTCTAGCCTATTTTCGGAATTTTTTAATTCATCGCGAAAATCGACGATTTTTCCATACTATAAGCCTTCAACTTTTTTTCGACGATTTCCTCGACTTTCTCCGATTGAAGCGGAACTAAGTAAAAACGTTAGCTAGGACCATTTATAGTCGTTCTAGACTATTTTCGGAATTTTTTAATTCATCGCGAAAATCGACGATTTTTCCATACTATAGCCTTCAACTTTTTTTCGACGATTTCCTCGACTTTCTCCGATTGAAGCGGAACTAAGTAAAAACGTTAGCTAGGACCATTTATAGTCGTTCTAGCCTATTTTCGGAATTTTTTAATTCATCGCGAAAATCGACGATTTTTCCATACTATAGCCTTCAACTTTTTTTCGACGATTTCCTCGACTTTCTCCGATTGAAGCGGAACTAAGTAAAAACGTTAGCTAGGACCATTTATAGTCGTTCTAGCCTATTTTCGGAATTTTTTAATTCATCGCGAAAATCGACGATTTTTCCATACTATAGCCTTCAACTTTTTTTCGACGATTTCCTCGACTTTCTCCGATTGAAGCGGAACTAAGTAAAAACGTTAGCTAAGACCATTTATAGTCGTTCTAGCCTATTTTCAGAATTTTTTAATTCATCGCGAAAATCGACGATTTTTCCATACTATAGCCTTCAACTTTTTTTCGACGATTTCCTCGACTTTCTCCGATTGAAGCGGAACTAAGTAAAAACGTTAGCTAAGACCATTTATAGTCGTTCTAGCCTATTTTCAGAATTTTTTAATTCATCGCGAAAATCGACGATTTTTCCATACTATAGCCTTCAACTTTTTTTCGACGATTTCCTCGACTTTCTCCGATTGAAGCGGAACTAAGTAAAAACGTTAGCTAGGATCATTTATAGTCGTTCTAGCCTATTTTCGGAATTTTTTAATTCATCGCGAAAATCGACGATTTTTCCATACTATAGCCTTCAACTTTTTTTCGAAGATTTCCTCGACTTTCTCCGATTGAAGCGGAACTAAGTAAAAACGTTAGCTAGGACCATTTATAGTCGTTCTAGCCTATTTTCGGAATTTTTTAATTCATCGCGAAAATCGACGATTTTTCCATACTATAGCCTTCAACTTTTTTTCGAAGATTTCCTCGACTTTCTCCGATTGAAGCGGAACTAAGTAAAAACGTTAGCTAAGACCATTTATAGTCGTTCTAGCCTATTTTCGGAATTTTTTAATTCATCGCGAAAATCGACGATTTTTCGATACTATAGCCTTCAACTTTTTTTCGACGATTTCCTCGACTTTCTCCGATTGAAGCGGAACTAAGTAAAAACGTTAGCTAAGACCATTTATAGTCGTTCTAGCCTATTTTCAGAATTTTTTAATTCATCGCGAAAATCGACGATTTTTCCATACTATAGCCTTCAACTTTTTTTCGACGATTTCCTCGACTTTCTCCGATTGAAGCGGAACTAAGTAAAAACGTTAGCTAGGATCATTTATAGTCGTTCTAGCCTATTTTCGGAATTTTTTAATTCATCGCGAAAATCGACGATTTTTCCATACTATAGCCTTCAACTTTTTTTCGAAGATTTCCTCGACTTTCTCCGATTGAAGCGGAACTAAGTAAAAACGTTAGCTAGGACCATTTATAGTCGTTCTAGCCTATTTTCGGAATTTTTTAATTCATCGCGAAAATCGACGATTTTTCCATACTATAGCCTTCAACTTTTTTTCGAAGATTTCCTCGACTTTCTCCGATTGAAGCGGAACTAAGTAAAAACGTTAGCTAAGACCATTTATAGTCGTTCTAGCCTATTTTCAGAATTTTTTAATTCATCGCGAAAATCGACGATTTTTCCATACTATAGCCTTCAACTTTTTTTCGACGATTTCCTCGACTTTCTCCGATTGAAGCGGAACTAAGTAAAAACGTTAGCTAAGACCATTTATAGTCGTTCTAGCCTATTTTCGGAATTTTTTAATTCATCGCGAAAATCGACGATTTTTCCATACTATAGCCTTCAACTTTTTTTCGACGATTTCCTCGACTTTCTCCGATTGAAGCGGAACTAAGTAAAAACGTTAGCTAGGACCATTTATAGTCGTTCTAGCCTATTTTCGGAATTTTTTAATTCATCGCGAAAATCGACGATTTTTCCGTACTATAGCCTTCAACTTTTTTTCGACGATTTCCGCGACTTTCTCCGATTGAACCGGAACTCAATAAAAACGTTAGCTAGGACCATTTATAGTCGTTCTAGCCTATTTTCAGAATTTTTTAATTCATCGCGAAAATCGACGATTTTTCCATACTATAGCCTTCAACTTTTTTTCGACGATTTCCTCGACTTTCGCCGATTGAAGCGGAACTAAGTAAAAACGTTAGCTAGCACCATTTATAGTCGTTCTAGCCTATTTTCGGAATTTTTTAATTCATCGCGAAAATCGACGATTTTTCCATACTTAGCCTTCAACTTTTTTTCGACGATTTCCTCGACTTTCTCCGATTGAAGCGGAACTAAGTAAAAACGTTAGCTAGGACCATTTATAGTCGTTCTAGACTATTTTCGGAATTTTTTAATTCATCGCGAAAATCGACGATTTTTCCATACTATAAGCCTTCAACTTTTTTTCGACGATTTCCTCGACTTTCTCCGATTGAAGCGGAACTAAGTAAAAACGTTAGCTAGGACCATTTATAGTCGTTCTAGCCTATTTTCGGAATTTTTTAATTCATCGCGAAAATCGACGATTTTTCCATACTATAGCCTTCAACTTTTTTTCGAAGATTTCCTCGACTTTCTCCGATTGAAGCGGAACTAAGTAAAAACGTTAGCTAAGACCATTTATAGTCGTTCTAGCCTATTTTCAGAATTTTTTAATTCATCGCGAAAATCGACGATTTTTCCATACTATAGCCTTCAACTTTTTTTCGACGATTTCCTCGACTTTCTCCGATTGAAGCGGAACTAAGTAAAAACGTTAGCTAAGACCATTTATAGTCGTTCTAGCCTATTTTCGGAATTTTTTAATTCATCGCGAAAATCGACGATTTTTCCATACTATAGCCTTCAACTTTTTTTCGACGATTTCCTCGACTTTCTCCGATTGAAGCGGAACTAAGTAAAAACGTTAGCTAGGACCATTTATAGTCGTTCTAGCCTATTTTCGGAATTTTTTAATTCATCGCGAAAATCGACGATTTTTCCGTACTATAGCCTTCAACTTTTTTTCGACGATTTCCGCGACTTTCTCCGATTGAACCGGAACTCAATAAAAACGTTAGCTAGGACCATTTATAGTCGTTCTAGCCTATTTTCAGAATTTTTTAATTCATCGCGAAAATCGACGATTTTTCCATACTATAGCCTTCAACTTTTTTTCGACGATTTCCTCGACTTTCGCCGATTGAAGCGGAACTAAGTAAAAACGTTAGCTAGGACCATTTATAGTCGTTCTAGCCTATTTTCGGAATTTTTTAATTCATCGCGAAAATCGACGATTTTTCCGTACTATAGCCTTCAACTTTTTTTCGACGATTTCCGCGACTTTCTCCGATTGAACCGGAACTCAATAAAAACGTTAGCTAGGACCATTTATAGTCGTTCTAGCCTATTTTCAGAATTTTTTAATTCATCGCGAAAATCGACGATTTTTCCATACTATAGCCTTCAACTTTTTTTCGACGATTTCCTCGACTTTCTCCGATTGAAGCGGAACTAAGTAAAAACGTTAGCTAAGACCATTTATAGTCGTTCTAGCCTATTTTCGGAATTTTTTAATTCATCGCGAAAATCGACGATTTTTCCATACTATAGCCTTCAACTTTTTTTCGACGATTTCCTCGACTTTCTCCGATTGAAGCGGAACTAAGTAAAAACGTTAGCTAGGACCATTTATAGTCGTTCTAGCCTATTTTCGGAATTTTTTAATTCATCGCGAAAATCGACGATTTTTCCGTACTATAGCCTTCAACTTTTTTTCGACGATTTCCGCGACTTTCTCCGATTGAACCGGAACTCAATAAAAACGTTAGCTAGGACCATTTATAGTCGTTCTAGCCTATTTTCAGAATTTTTTAATTCATCGCGAAAATCGACGATTTTTCCATACTATAGCCTTCAACTTTTTTTCGACGATTTCCTCGACTTTCGCCGATTGAAGCGGAACTAAGTAAAAACGTTAGCTAGGACCATTTATAGTCGTTCTAGCCTATTTTCGGAATTTTTTAATTCATCGCGAAAATCGACGATTTTTCCATACTATAGCCTTCAACTTTTTTTCGACGATTTCCTCGACTTTCTCCGATTGAAGCGGAACTAAGTAAAAACGTTAGCTAAGACCATTTATAGTCGTTCTAGCCTATTTTCGGAATTTTTTAATTCATCGCGAAAATCGACGATTTTTCCATACTATAGCCTTCAACTTTTTTTCGACGATTTCCTCGACTTTCTCCGATTGAAGCGGAACTAAGTAAAAACGTTAGCTAGGACCATTTATAGTCGTTCTAGCCTATTTTCGGAATTTTTTAATTCATCGCGAAAATCGACGATTTTTCCGTACTATAGCCTTCAACTTTTTTTCGACGATTTCCGCGACTTTCTCCGATTGAACCGGAACTCAATAAAAACGTTAGCTAGGACCATTTATAGTCGTTCTAGCCTATTTTCAGAATTTTTTAATTCATCGCGAAAATCGACGATTTTTCCATACTATAGCCTTCAACTTTTTTTCGACGATTTCCTCGACTTTCTCCGATTGAAGCGGAACTAAGTAAAAACGTTAGCTAGGACCATTTATAGTCGTTCTAGCCTATTTTCGGAATTTTTTAATTCATCGCGAAAATCGACGATTTTTCCGTACTATAGCCTTCAACTTTTTTTCGACGATTTCCGCGACTTTCTCCGATTGAACCGGAACTCAATAAAAACGTTAGCTAGGACCATTTATAGTCGTTCTAGCCTATTTTCAGAATTTTTTAATTCATCGCGAAAATCGACGATTTTTCCATACTATAGCCTTCAACTTTTTTTCGACGATTTCCTCGACTTTCTCCGATTGAAGCGGAACTAAGTAAAAACGTTAGCTAGGATCATTTATAGTCGTTCTAGCCTATTTTCGGAATTTTTTAATTCATCGCGAAAATCGACGATTTTTCCATACTATAGCCTTCAACTTTTTTTCGAAGATTTCCTCGACTTTCTCCGATTGAAGCGGAACTAAGTAAAAACGTTAGCTAGGACCATTTATAGTCGTTCTAGCCTATTTTCGGAATTTTTTAATTCATCGCGAAAATCGACGATTTTTCCATACTATAGCCTTCAACTTTTTTTCGAAGATTTCCTCGACTTTCTCCGATTGAAGCGGAACTAAGTAAAAACGTTAGCTAAGACCATTTATAGTCGTTCTAGCCTATTTTCAGAATTTTTTAATTCATCGCGAAAATCGACGATTTTTCCATACTATAGCCTTCAACTTTTTTTCGACGATTTCCTCGACTTTCTCCGATTGAAGCGGAACTAAGTAAAAACGTTAGCTAAGACCATTTATAGTCGTTCTAGCCTATTTTCGGAATTTTTTAATTCATCGCGAAAATCGACGATTTTTCCATACTATAGCCTTCAACTTTTTTTCGACGATTTCCTCGACTTTCTCCGATTGAAGCGGAACTAAGTAAAAACGTTAGCTAGGACCATTTATAGTCGTTCTAGCCTATTTTCGGAATTTTTTAATTCATCGCGAAAATCGACGATTTTTCCGTACTATAGCCTTCAACTTTTTTTCGACGATTTCCGCGACTTTCTCCGATTGAACCGGAACTCAATAAAAACGTTAGCTAGGACCATTTATAGTC